>VWYK01102862.1:0-12267 GCA_013399775.1 Semnornis frantzii
ATTGATTGGGTTGGGTTGGAAGGAAACATAAAGCTCATCCAGTTCCAACNCAGTTCCAACCCCCTGCCATAGGTAGGGACACCTCCCACCAGCACAGGTTGCTCATGGTCTCATCCAGCCTGGCCTTGAACACCTCCAGGGAGGGAGAATCCACAACCTCCCTGGGCAACCTGTGCCAGCATCTCCCCACCCTCACTGGAAAGAATATCTTCCTCATCTCCAGTCTCAATCTCCTCTGTTCCAGCTTCAGTCCATTCCCCCTTGTCCTGGCACTACAAGTCCTCATAAAGAGTCCCTCCCCAGCTTTCCTGTAGCCCTCTTCATATACTGGGAGGCTGCTATGAGGTCTTCTTGGATCCTTCTTTTCTCCAGGCTGAACAGCCCCAACTCTCCCAGCCTGTCCCCATAGGGGAGGTTCTCAATGAGGGGAATGGAACTAAGCCAGAAATGGGTAGATTCAGACTGAATGTTAGAAAAGTTCTTCAGCATGAGGGTGGTGAGAGCCTAGCAGGTGTTGCCCAGGGAGGTGGTGGAAGCCTCATCCCTGGAGGTGTGTAAGGCCAGGCTGGATGAGGCTGTGGACAGCCTGATCTAGTGTGAGGTGTCCCTGCTCATGGCAGGGGGGTTGGAACTAGATGATCCTTGTGGTCCTTTCCAACCCTGACTGATTCTGTGATTCTATGATTATCTTCATAGCCTCCTCTGGACCTACTCCAGCAGCCCCAGGTCCTTCTAGTGCTGGGGGCACGAGAACTGAATGCAGTGATCCAGATGGAGTCTCTCACAGAGTAGAGAGGCAGAATCCCCTCTCTCATCCTGCTGGTCACACTTCTTTGACTGCAGCCCAGGATGCAGCTGGCCTGATCCCCTTAGATCGAGCCAATCATACCCTGGGCTGCACCGAACGAAGTGTGGATGAGGAGCTCAGGGTCTAGCAACTGTGTACAGGGAGATGTTAGGCTATGGTTGGACTCGATGACCTTAAGGTCTTTTCCAGCCAGGTGATTCTATGATTCTACTAATTAAGAGAGAACTCTCTTAGGTGTTAAGTGAAAACTAAAGCAGCAGATATGCTCCAGCATCCAAACCTCTCACGAACTGCATCACCTTTTCTAGAAAAAAACTGGGGGGGGTAGGGGAAAGGAGAGATTTAAGAGCAGCTGAAAAGTAGCATTTTACTGAAATGTAGGTCAAGAATCCACAAAAGGATTTGTATTTCTTTCTCTGAGTGCATGAGTCACTCAGAGTGATCTGTCCTTTTGTTTCTGCAATCTAGAGAGCTTTGCCCTGCTTTCCTAGGGGCTGGTTTATTCCTCCAGCAGAGAGTTTTTTGGCATCCCTTGTTTTGCCAAGCCTCCTGAAGAGCTGTTAGGTGGTGGATCACAAAGCCTGCAATGCCCAGGTTCTGCCATTGCTCCTTTGCATTGTTTTTCTGCAGTGTTCAGAGCCTGGAGATAACTGCCCAGAAAAAGAAAAAGGGGAAAAAAAACCCAACCTAAAACTCCTACTGTAGGCTATGAGTCACTCCTGTTATTTTGTCACACTTTTACCGTCCAACATTACCCCCTGGCATTCGACTGAGTTGTTGTGGGTTTGTTTTTTTTCTTCATCAGCCTATTCAGAAACCAAATGGGAAATTGAGGATGAGCCTGTTCTGACAAAAGCCTCCTCTGAACTTCAGTTTACTTGACAAGGAAGGAAGGCTGCAGGAAACAGTCACCAGCTGCACTGCTTTGAAGGAATTGAATTAATAACTGGAGCCAGGTTCAGTACTTGTGCTGCTGAAGAAGGGACAGAGGGGACAGGGAAGGGTTTTGCAGCACTCTGGGAGCCTGCCCCATGCTCTGGGCTTAATAGATTACAGAACATTGCCCACTTTTGTCCTTCGGCTGCTGCCCCAGAAACTCCCTTCTCTGGGAACTGCGGGAGAAGGTAATTATATTTCATTTAATGAGCAATTTCTCTATTGTGTCAGCTCTCCATAGGGGACCTACTTGAGGCTCAGCAGACATTTAAGATCCTTGTAAATATTTGCAGGAAGTAAACTTCAACTCAAGACTTTTTCTGGCTGTGGCTGGCAGGGCCGTCAAAGCCAGGTTCAGATGTCTGGGAGAAGAAGGAGACTTGGAAAGTGCCAGGCAGCTGAGTTTGGCTGTCTGAAGTACAGCTGGCTCCTGGGCCACCTGGGGACAATGCTCCTGTTACAAGGACCTTGAGCTAAGGCTGGGAAGCCATCACTGAGCACACTTCTGGTAAGAGGTAAATGGCCTCGACACAAATGATCACGGGGGACACAAATGATCATAAGGGACACAAATGATCATAGGAGACACAAATGATCATAAGGGACACAAATGATCATAAGGGACACAAATGACTGTAAGGGACACAAATGATCATAGAGGACACAAATGATCATAAGGGACACAAATGATCATAGGAGACACAAATGATCATAAGGGACACAAATGACTGTAAGGGACACAAATGATCATAGAGGACACAAATGATCATAAGGGACACAAATGATCATAGGGAACATAAATGATCCTAGGGGACACACATGATCCTAGGGGACACAAATCGTCATAAGGGACAGAAATGATCACAGGGGACACAAATGATCACAAGGATGCTGCTTGAGCTGTGGGAGAGAGGGTGCCTGGGGTCCTTCAGGGAGACTTTCTCTCTAATACAGCCTAGGAAGGTCATCAAGTCCTGTCCTGCAGCAGCCTGCTGTGATGGGAGGGGTCCTTCCCATCCAGTTGGCAGGACAGGTGGGTGCAGCCAACCTGTCTTAGACTCTCTGCTTGTCAGGCCATGCAAACAGGCCATGCCCACAAGGCAGCTGTGGCTAGCGCCCAGCACTGCACCATCTGGAAGGCATCATCGACGGACTGAAGCAGTAACCCAAGGAGCTGAGAACTGTTCTGCTCCCTGTGGCTGAGCAGCCCACCCTTGCTGTGAGATCTTTTGTCTGTTTCTAGCACAAAAGCTTCTGGCCCAGTTTGGTGAGACACTGGCACAGGTTGCCCAGGGAGGCTGTGCCTGCCCCCTCCGTGGAGGTGTTCAAGGCCAGGCTGGAAGAGGTCTTGACCAACCTGGGCTAGTGGGAGGTGTCCCTGCTCATGGAACTGGATGATCTTGAAGGTCTTTTCCAGTCCAACCCATTCCATGAATGAATTAGCACTGATTAAAACAATTGCTGGAATATTATTCCCTAGGGGCCAGAGTTTCCTGCAGGATCACTACATGCATATAACCTCAATCTGTTAAATAAAGGAATGAACAAACGATAGCTCCAAAGAGTCGTGGGTATCACTGTGCTGTACAGCACCACAGCAACCCAGCAAGTCTCTTCTCCTGCCACAGTGTTCTTCACTGACCACCCAGGGGGCACCAAGAAAGTATTTAGAGCTAATGGAAAACACAGAGGCCAGGCCGTGCTTCAGGCTGATAATATTTGGCCCAGATGTCCTGAGAGAAAAGGAATTCAATCATCTGTTCCAGCTTTGATGGATGCCTGTTGAAAGAGCTCCTCGTATTCCACAGACCCCAAAGCACAGATCGAACCTAATTACAAATATGAAGCTAATTGAGTAAAAGCTTGCAGCAGAGTGGCAGAGCAAAGACAGCAGCAGCTGACTCTCTTCTCACCTGTGTGGGCCGTAGGAGAGGAATGATTCAGAGCTTCAGAGGCTGCAGCAGCTTGGAAGGGAGCCTCAAAGGGCATCATCTTGGCCAACTCCCCTGCAGGCAGCAGGGACACCACCTAAGTCATGGGGTCATAGGATCATGGAGTCATAGAATAATAGGATCATAGAATCATAGCATCATGGAATCATAGAAGCATAGGATCATAGGACCATAGAATCAGAGAAGCATAGGATCATGGAATCAGAATCATGGAATCAAAGGATCATAGAATCATAGCATCATGGAATCATAGAAGCATAGGATCATAGGACCAGTCAGATCAGGCTGCCCAGGGCCACACCAAGCCTGGTCTTGAATGTCTCCAGGACTGGATCCTTTTCATCTCCAGGCTGAGAGGCCTGAATCCTTTCAGCCTGTCTCTACAGGGGAGATGGTCCCTAGCAGGCCACAAATAAATGCTATTAAGGGATGTGAAGCCAGGCCAGATGAATCTCAAGCCCAAGAGGCAGCTAACAAAGATATTCATTAACATTCGAATTAAAATAATTACAGTTCTGATCACATCCAAATACTGAAGCTGTCAGATCTAAGCTCTGTTTGTAAATACAGCATTTGCCTGTATTGATGGATGGAAGAATCAGAGGAACTATTGACTTGGAAGCTCAAAGTCTATTAAATGCATCAGCTCTGGATTTCAGCCTTTGTTCACTGCCACATCTGACTGACATCTGGTTAATGGTTTGGTCTTGATAATGTATTTTGCTCAACCTCTCCCACAGAGTGATTAACTGCACTGCTGTGGGGCCCCAACAAGAGAGACATGAACCAGAAAAGGGCCACAAAGGTGATCAGAGGGTTGGAGCAGCTCTGCTGTGGGGACAGGCTGGGAGAGCTGGGGCTGTTCAATATGGAGAAGGCTCCAGGAAGACCTCAGAGCTGGATTTCAGTACCTGAAGGGGACCTACAGGCAGGCTGGGGAGGGACTACTCAGAAGGGGCTGTGGAGATAGGCCGAGGGCAATGGTTTGCAACTGGAGCAGGGCAGAGTTAGGTTGGGCATCAGAAGGGAGTTCTGCACAGTGAGGATGGGGAGAGATTGGCACAGACTGCCCAGGAAGGTGGTGAGGCCCCATCCCTGGGGACATTTAAGGTCAGATATGATGTGTCCCTGTGCAGACTGTTCTAGCTGGAGGTGTCCCTGCTGCCTGCAGGGGGGCTGGACAAGATGTCCTTGCAGGGTCTCTTCCAACCTGATGCAAGCTGTGAAATTCTGCTGGCTGCTGTGTCTTCATTTGCAGCTTCTCCCAAGACTTCCCTGCATGATTTCAGCACTTTCAAGAGAAGCTAAATGTGTGGACACATCTACTCAGTGACCTCTGAGAGCTTCACACCACAGCTGAGGTGCTTGGGCTTTTTGCCACCTCCTCTGCACATGCAGGCTCCCCAAGCTGATTGATAATTTTGGGACATGCCTGTCTGTCCTCTGTGAGACCAAAGGTATTTCGGTGGCTCTGGGTTGGGTTTTCCAGCAGATTAAAAAAAAAAAAATCATTAATTACCAGACAAACATTTTATGGTTGCTTAAGGACTAGGCACCAGCTATGGCATGGAAAGAAAGTAATGGGACCTGGAAAGGGAAAGTTACACCAAAACAAGGCTGGAGACTAAAACCACACAAAATCCAAGCAGGAACTGAGTGCAAATGATTTATAAATTAGTGCATCAAATATCTTGTGTTGAATTTGTCTTCCCCTCCTCTCCCAAGCCCCTTCAGTATCTACTGAAAGGGGTCTACAAGAAAGCCGGGAAGGGACTTTTTAGGATGCCAGGTAGCGATAGGACTGGGGGGGGGGGAATGGAACAAAGGTAGAAATGGGTAGATTCAGACTGGAAGAAGTTCTTCAGCATGAGGGTGGTGAGAGCCCAAAACAGGTTGCTCAGGGAGGAAGCCTTGGCCCTGGAGGTGTTTAAGGCCAGGCTGGATGAGGCTGTGGACAGCCTGATGTAGTGTGAGGTGTCCCTGCCCATGGCAGGGGGGTTGGGAATGGATGATCCTTGCAGTCCCTTCCGACCCTGACTGATTCTATGACTCTCACTTAAACATTTGGAAATAGGAGGGATAGGGGAGGGTAAATGACTTGGATTCATGAAAACTTGGAATTTTCACCTAATGAATTCCAGCTGAGAAGACATCTGGAAAAAAAAAATAAAAAGAAACAAATAGAAGAAGACCAAAACAACAACAAAAACAAAGCACTAAAACCCATTTTTATCATCATGTACTGCACAAAAAGAAAGATCAAAGAGAAAGGAAAGGGACAAAAAGGGTTGGAGACTGAAATCACACAGAATCCAAGGAAAAATGAGTGCAAATTATTTCTAAGTTAGTACATCAAATATCTTGTTTGTGTTGGATTTCACTTCCCCTGCTCTCCTAAGCATATTTCAGTGTTTGGAAATGGGGGGGGGAAGTGATTTGGATTCATTAAGACTTGAAATTTTCACCTGATGAACCCAAACTGAGACGGCAACAGGAAAAAAAGAGAGAAAACAGAAGAAAACCAAAACAATCACCTACCACCACCCAAAAAAAAAAAAAATCTAAACAAATAAATAAAATAAATAAAGAACATTTTCACAGAGCTAATCCTGTACCCAGCCAGCTTCAGATGGCACTCCAGGATCTGTTTGCCTGTCAGCCCTGCTGCTATGTCACTCACAAAGATGCTGTGAGCATTCCAGCACCTCAGCCTAGCACTCGCTCTCCTACCAAATTAGCTGGAAATACATTTGGGGGGGGGTTGGGTGACATACCAACACTGTAACCCAGTCAAATGGAAGGCTGGAGATGAAGTGGGCACAGCAGAGGCTCTGCCTTTCTCCAGAGCCCTTGAATAAAGGCAGAAAGAAAGGTCAGTGGAAAGGAAAAAGTCTTTTTCTTCAGGAGGGCTGCAGTTCTAATGGCAAATCTGGGCTGGCATTGGAAGGGAACACACAGTCTGGAAGGTCAATAAATGAGCCTTGGACATGGGAAAAATGTCTGGGTGGAGAAGCTGATGGACACCAGCAGCTTGGGAGTTCCATATCCTGCTTCTTTACCCAGTTCATAGAATCACAGAACGAAGACATGGAGAGCTCTTGCCCTTAGTTCAGGGCTCTCTTTTCCCACCCTGTTCCGTTTCACTGCTTGTTTGTCCTGGGATTACTCTTTGCAGAGATGGAAATCTCCAGTCAGAAGGGTCAGTGGCTGGGCATGTTCTCCACCACATTGCTCAGATGTGGCAAAGTCCACAGAAGGCCTTCGGAAACCCCAAGAGGGCTGTGCAGCCTTTGCAGTGCTGCAGCAAGATGCGCAAGAAGCTACTTGAACTTTCATAGACTCACAGAATGGCTCAGGCTGGAAGGGAGCTCGGAGCTCATCTCCAACCTCCCCACCATGCCCAGGGACACCTCTCAACTACACTCAGCTGCTCAAGGCCTCATCCAGCCTGGCCTGCAACATCCCAACGCAGGAGGCAGCCACAGCCTCCCTGGGCAGCCTGGGCCAGACTCTCACCACCCTCCTACTGAACAACTTCTTCCTCTCTTCCTCAGCTCCAGTCTCACCCTGCTCTGCCTCAGCTTCAAACCATTCCCCCTGGTCCTGTCTCTAGACCCCTCAGCACAAGTCCCTCTGCAGCCTTCCTGCAGGATCCCTTCAGCTCTTGGCAGGCAGCTCTAAGGTCCCCTGCAGCCTTCTCCTCTGCAGGCTGCACGCCCCCAGCTGCCTCAGCCTGTCTTTGTAGAAGTGCTGCAGGCTGATCAGCCCCAACTCTCTCAGCCTATCTTGGCAGAAGTGCTCCAGCCCTTTGACCGTGGCTGTGTGCCCCCAGGGAACCTGCTCCAGCAGAGCTATTCACCAGCCGAGCTTTTCACGTTTTCCCTCCCTGTTTCTACATTCCAAAGCTCTCTACCCTCATAGGCAAGGGACTGCCGTGGAAGTTTGCGAGTGGAGCCTCTCCCCCACGAACTCAGGGTTTTTCCCCTCTGTTGTTGGAGAAGCAGGAGGCGATGCCTTCAATCCTGCAAATCCTTTTGGTTGCTTCAGCCTCTCCATTTGGTCACTGCCGTTTTTATAGATGTACATAAAAAGGGTTTAAGGCACAGATTCAATCTGGCACCCAATTTTTAACCAGGGTTGCTTGTAAATCACAGGCAGTGTGTATGAATTTTAAGAGGAAAAGGCATGGATGTCCAAGGCTTATGAGTTCCTTGCAGCTCATAAATCCTCCTGGAGACCTGGCCCATCACAATGTAGGCACAAAGTTTCCACTTCAGCTCTCCTGTTAACATTGACTAAGCTTCAGATCAAACTTTAAAGCCAGGGGAGGTCCTGAGTGACATCTGTTAGAAAATCAGTGTTGCTAAGCTTCTCCTTTTGCTCTGCCTTTGAAGTGCTGAAGGGGCCAACATAGCTGCACAGGAATGGGGTGAAGGGGCAGGGTGGAAGAAATTAGCTGTGGAGGAGTGAATCTGAAAGCTGCAAAGCTGCTCTGCACACCTTTGACTATACTGGAGTGGATCCAGTGAAGGTCAATGAAGCTGGGGAGGAATCTAAAGGACAAATCTTATGAGGAGAGGCTAAAGGAGCTGGGATTGTTTAGCCTGAAGAAGAGGAGGCTGAGAGGAGACTTTGTTGCCCTCTACAGCTACCTAAAAGGAGGTTGCAGTGAGGCAAGTCAATGTTGAGCTCTATCTGCATTTCCATTTCTTTGGCTTGCTCCACCTTAAAAACTGGGAGGCCACTTAGAAGGTGGGCAAGGATTGCCTTGTTTGCAACCTGGGAATGGAATTTACAGTGAAAAAGAAAGATCAAAGGAGAGGATTGCTTAACCTAATGAAATTCAGCAGGGACATATGCAAAGTCCTAAACCTAGGGAGGAGCAGCAGCATGGAGCAGTACAGGTTAGGGGTTGGGCTCTCAGCCTTTCCTCACCACACACATGTCCCAGTTCCCTCAGCATCCTTGTTGCCTCCATTGGACATTCTCCACAGAGAAGGACCTGCAAGTCCTGGTGGACAGTAAGGTGACCATGGGACAGCAATGTGCCCTTGTGGGAAAAAGCCCAAGGGTATCTCTGGGGGGCCATCAAGAAGACTGTGGCTGGCAGCTCAAGGGAGGTTCCCCTGTCCCTCTGCTCTGGCCTGCTGAGACCACATCTGGAGTGTTGTGTCCAGTTCTGGGCTCCCCAGTTCAAGAGGGACAGAGAGCTTCTGGAGAGAGTCCAGTGGAGGCTATGGGGATGCTGCAGGGACTGGAACCTCTGTGTGATGAGGAAGGGCTGAGAGCCCTGGGGCTGCTTAGCCTGGAGACAAGAAGGCTGAGAGGGGATCTGAGCAGTGTTAACAAGTTTCTGCAGGGTGGGGGTCAAGCATCATAGAATGACAGAATGTCAAGGGCTGGAAGGCACCTCCAAAGCTCATCCAGTCTAGCCCCTCTTCCAGAGCAGGATCAGCCAGAGCAGATCACAGAGGAACACATCCAGGTGGGTTTTGAACATGTCCAGAGATGGAGACTTCACAACCTCCCTGGGCAGCTGGCTCCTTCTCTCATAGTCTTCATTAGATTCTCTCAAGTAGTTGCCTGTCTCCCTTGAACTGGAGAGCCCTGAACTGGACACAAGACCCCAGATGAGGCCTCACTAGGGCAGAGCAGAGGGAGAGGAGAAAAGAAATGCAGGCAAAAAGCAAAGGCAGTGTTGTCCTGCCTTGTCTTTGCCATTGAGATAACAGCAAAAGCTCTCAGCTCGGCTCATCTGTCTGTGAATGTAGTCTGAATCTGATCTCTGCTCTTTCCTGAAAGTGTTTGGTTTAAATAATCCCAACAGGATGAAGCCTCACACTCAGACTCTTCTGTTTCAAATCCTCCTCCCGCGGGAATGGCTGCAGCCTGAACCTGTCTCTCGCTCTGCTTCCTGAAGTGTGATTACAGAGGCAGGCTGCTGGAGCGCATCAGCTCTGCCTCTTAATCTTCTTAGAAATCCAAACAGATTCTGAAGATGAAATCTGGCAAACATTAATTGTATGTGCAGAATTCAGGCTGGGAAAATCTCCTCCTGTAAAAAAAAAAATAAGGAGGGGAGTGGGAAACAGAGAGAGAGTGAAGGCAAAAAGCTGAGTGCACAGCAGGGCTGTTATGTAAGGTGTTTATTTCCATCAGCTCTAGCCCAGTGGAGGCTGTGCAGAAAATAGGCCAAAGCTGCACAGTCCTGACATTAGAACAGCAGCAGAAAGGTCAAGGAAAAACATGGGCAGGCTCAGAAGTACTGCTTTAAGGGATTGGTCACTTTGTCCCATATTTAACAGATTTCTTTTGAATTTACTAATTTATTATTTTTTTCCCCTGGTCCGGGCAAGCCAGCCCAGGCTGCTGTAGAACTTTCAGAGTGATGGAACGAGGCAGCGGAGGAAGATGACTGTGAGGCAGCCCAGCAGCACAGATCTACCCTTTCCTTAACAGCAGACTCTTCCTTCTCACCTTTCTCATTCATTTCAACACCAAAATAATGTCACAGAAGCACAGAATGGGAGGGGTTGGAAGTGACCTCCAGTAATCCAATACCCCTGGCAGAGCAGTATCACCCAGGGCATAAAAAAAAAAAAAAAAAAAAACAAGTGNCCTTCTCCCTACCCTTATACCTTACCCCAAGGTTTGCCTTATGCACAAGGTGAGTTTGGAGGATCAGCCAGGGGGGTTAGAAGGAAAGTGGTTAGTGAGGTTACTCAGCAGAGAGGAGAAAGCCAAAAGATGCTAACAGCCCGAGAGACGATGACTGTCTTATCTATGCTTATGTTCTTAGTTTTATCCATCTCAGCAAGCCTACGAGTGAAGGAGACATCACCATTGTTTCCTTTACACAGCCTATAATTCTCCCAATTAAAATATTCCAATTAGCCTCAAACCAGCACAAGGTGGAACCTCCTGGGTTTCAGTTTGTGTCCATTGCCACTTGTCCTATCACAGAGCACCGCTGACAAGAGCCTGGCCCCTTCTGCTTGGCACTCACCCTTCAGATATTTGTAACCACTACTCACATCCCCTCTCAGCCTTCTCCTCTCCAGGCTAAGCACCCCCAGGGCTCTCAGCCTCTCATCATCACACAGAGGTTCCAGTCCCTTCAGCATCCTCATAGTCTCCATTGGACTCTCTCCAGCAGTTCCCTGTCACTTGAACTGGGGAGCCCAGAACTGAACACTACACTCCAGATGTGGTCTCACCAGGGCAGAATAGGGCAGGAGAACCTCCCTGCTGGCAGTAGAGAAGACACTTGCAGCCTCAAAGCTGGTAAGACAGCTCAGCTTTCTCTCTTGCTGGATTTCCTCCTCACCAAGTGCTTAAAACTTTGTATGTCAGGAGAATCAGTTCATAGAATCATAAAATAGTTTGGGTTGGAAGGGACCTGAAAGCTCATCCAGTTCCAACCCTCTGCCACGGGCAGGGACACCTTCTGCCAGACCTGGTTGCTCAAGGCCTCGTCCAACTTGGCCTCAGCTTTCTGTTATTTGCTTTAGCTCTGTCCCTTGTCCAGCTTTCAGGAGGATCCATTTGATTAGGGCAGAAATGAGAACAAATGGAATTGCAATGAGCATTCAACCAAACCCAAACTTTGCCACAAGGGTTCTGTGACTTACAGCTGGTCCCTAAAGGACAGAGGAACCACCAATCCAAAGAGACAAAAAAATTGGCATATAAAACCCAGATTGCAGCCCTGCTGCAATTACAACTAAATCAAACAATTGACAATTCAAATTACCTAACTTCTGGGGAGTTTTATCTCTTTTCCCTCCAGGTAGTGAATGACTTCAAACCTAATAAGTGGCTGAGATGGTTACAAATGTAGGTCTGCTGCTCTTTTGCACTTTAGAATCACAGAACATAGAATCAGTCAAGGTTGGAAGAGACCACAAGGATCATCTATTTCAAAGCCCATTGCTATGGGCAGGGACAGCTACACTAGATCAGGCTGTCCACAGCCTCATCCAGCCTGGCCTTAAACACCTCCAGGGGTGAAGCTTCCACCTCCTCCCTGGGAAACCTGTTCCAATTACTTTGATATCTTGGATGTGTTAATCTTGCCTCTGTATTAAGCCAGGATGGCTCTCACCATTCTTTGTATCAATAGTTGCCTTACGAAGGCTCATTCTGGGCTGAATCCCAGTGAGCAGAAGAGTTTGTCACTCTGCAGTGTGTGTGAAGTGTGTGTTCACAAAAAAAAACACCTTTTAATGGGAAGGCAAATGCAACCCTTGTGTGTGTTTTCCTGATGGAGGTGGCATGGGCATTAGCTTCACAACAGGCTCTTCAGGAGGGCAGCAAAGCTGGGGAAGGGTCTGGAGCACAGGGTCTGCACTTTGGCCACAAGAACCCCATGCAGTGCCACAGACTGGGGACGGACTGGCTGGAAAGTAGCCAGGCAAAAAGAGACGTGGGGGTGCTGGTTGGCAGCTGAACATGAGCCAGCAGTGTGCCCAGGTGGCCAGGAAGGCCAATGGCGTCCTGGCCTGGATCAGGAACAGTGTGGCCAGCAGGAGCAGGGAGGTCATTGTGCCCCTGATCAGGCCACACCTTGAG
>VWYK01102864.1:10715-23235 GCA_013399775.1 Semnornis frantzii
CTGGCGGCGGGGGCGGGGAAGGGGAGCGGGCCTGGGGCGGCAGCAGCGGCGACAGCAGCAGCAGCAGCAGCAGCAGCAGCAGCGAGAAGCACCTGCTCCCGCCGAGCCCGGGGCAGCGACGGGGCAGGGGGAGGGCTGCGGGGGAGCTCAGCCAGCTGCACCGAGCCGGCGCTTGGGTCTCTTGGGGTGGGGGTTTCGGGGTTGGGTTTGTTTTTTGGGGTTTTTTTTCCCTGAAAAATAATCATCGCTGCGTGGGCGGCAAAGGTGATTTATTTTGAGTAAGGCGGCCGCGATGGACGGTGCCGCCGAACGCCGGGAGGGAGCCGATGCTGGCGGGCAGCAGGGTTGGGCTGGGCTGGGCTGGCGGCCCGGAGAGGAGACGAGCTGCACCTTATTATTTTGCCTGCCTCGCCCCGAGGGTGAGTAATGGGGCAAACTGCAAAGAGGTCAGCCAGCAGAATCGGGCTAGGAATTAGGCACCCTCAGCAGAGAGGGCGCCGCAGGGGCTCCACTGCCTGCGCTGTCTGCTGAGTGCACCTTGGTATGGTGGCTGCAGGTGCAAAGATCCACCATCCCGGCAGCAGACCAGCACTGCTGCAGCCGTTGTCTTCTCATTTTGTCTCCCCCAGGCTGCATTGTCCTGGAGGCTGCCCCGAGGGGGGCAATTCCCACAGATTCAGTGCCACAGTGTCTGTAGGAGGCCCTCCCAAAGAGCAGAGCGATTCCTCCTAGGATGGCCGTGGGCGCTTTTCAGGCACCCTTCCTGGGAGCCTCTGCTCTGAGGAGGTGGTACCCACCTCGGAGCTCCGGGCGGAGGATAAATACCGCCGAAGGGTGTTTTCCTGCTAGCGACTTGGCCAGTGCACAGCTTTGCCTGCGCTTGCATTTGCCCTGCTTCTCCTGCCAAGGCTGAGGCGACGACCATCAAGATGTTCCCTCTGATGGTGTCGGCTGCTGAACGCCAGCTGCTGACGCTGACATTTAATATCTGTATGTGTAGGGGGGAAAAAAAGAAAAAAGAGAGAGAGGATTTCCTTAAGTGAAGTGGCAGCAGCAAAGGAATCCCTTTGCATGGCACGGACAGCGACAAAAGCTCTCCTATTTCCCTACGTGAGGCTCAAGCAGTAGCAATGAGGGGGAGTAAGGCACTCACAGGATTGGTAACACCCATGCTTGGAGACCCAGGAAGAGTTTTCCTAGCAGCATTAGTTAAACTTAACCCTCACTTTACAGGTTGTATCTATCCTTGAGAACAAACTTCTTTTACTGAAAACTGGAGCTCTAGACATGCCTCCTGCATCACATTCCTGCCAGCACACCGGACACACTCTGCATCTAAAAGAGGTTGTGTTACCTAAAACCACTGAAACAATAAACCACACTTAAAAATTAAGGCTGGCTTTTTCTTTCCTTATGAAAGGCTTGCGAGGTATGCAGGCTCCTTACATTCTGGGTTATTGTTGAAAGAGTGTGTCATCATTTTAATTAGAAACCAGTGGTTTGAAACCTTTAGAAGTACCCAAGATCAGACTGAAAGCTGGCATGTGATTTATAGCACCATTGTGTCATTCTCATTGTGCTGAAAAGTTCTTCATGGGTGAGGAGAGGAGAAAGTAAGTTCTCAGAGCTGGGGTTGCTTAGCCTGGAGAGGAGGCTCAGAGGTGACCTCATTGCTGTCTACAACTACCTGAAAGGAGGTTGTAGCCAGGTGGAGTTGGTCTCTCCAGAATAAGGGAACACAGTCTCAAGCTGTGCCAGGGGAGGTCTAGGCTGGATGTTAGGAGGAAGTTCTTGCCAGAGAGAGTGATTGGCATTGGAATGGGTTGCCCAGGGAGGTGGTGGAGTAACCACCCCTGGAGGTGTTCAGGAAAAGCATGGATGGGGCACTTAGTGCCATGGTCTAGTTGATTGGCTAGGCCTAGGTGATAGGTTGGGCTGGATGAGCTTGGAGGTCTCTTCCAACCTGGTTAATTCTATGAGTTTATGATATATATGAAAACCTATTGTTCCTGATTATTGAATCATAGCATGATCCAGAGCTAGAAGGGACTTCCAAAGGTCATCCAGTCCCACCCCCTCTGCACTCGACAGGGACATCCTCCACTAGATCAGGTTGCCCAGAGCCTTGTTGAGCCTCGCCTTGAAGATCTCCAGGGATGGGGCCCCAACCACTTCCCTGGGCAACCTGTTGCAGTGTTTCAGCATCCTCATAGTAAAGAACCTGTTCCTGACGTCCAATCTAAATCTGCTCTTCTTTAGTTTGAAGCCATTGCCTCTTGTCCTGTCCCTGCAGGCCTTTGCAAACAGTCTCTCTCCATCCTTATTGTAGCCCAGTCAGGTCCTGGCAGGCTGCTCTTAGTTCTGCCTGGAACCTTCTGTTCTCCAGGCTGAACAACCCCAGCTCCCTCGGCTTGTCCTCATAGCAGAGGGGCTCCAACCCCCTGATCATTTTCATGACCCTCCTCTGGACCTGCTCCATCAGGTCTGTGTCCTTCCTATATTGAGGGCTCCAGAGCTGGATGGAGTTCTCCAGGTGAGGTCTCACCAGAGCAGAGCAACATGGCAGAATCCCCTCTCCGTATCTGCTGGCCACACTGCTTTGAATGGATCCCAGGATGTGATTTGCCTTCCGGGCTGCAAGCTCACATTGCCTGCTCATGTCCAGTTTCTCATCCATCAGCACCCCCAAGTCTTTGCCCTGGGATCAGTACAGCTTGCCAGGGTCATCTGCAGATAGAAGAAGTGTTTGAGTAAAGCATGTGTGACCCAGTGCTGCCACAGCGGTTGGGATGCGTTACTTTCAAAACTCGTTTATAGTGGTTCCAGCAAATTATGGAGTGGTCAAAGAGCACACACTTAGTCCCCCACTGCAGTAAACAGGTGATGTATTGAGCATGGGATCTGAATATCCATATTGTTCTTCTCACAGAGCACAGCCAATCTCAAATCCTGGGCTAAATCCCATTGTTTACTCATTTCTTGTCTCATTCTCACTGAAGAGCATTGGCTTGGCTACAGTGGGGAGGATTTGGCTTATTATGAGTAATGATAAAAATTATCCAGCCATGGTATTTAACTTTGTGACCTATTACAGCCATGAATTCTAAAGCCAGAGTGTTGTGTTTGGTTTGGTTTGGTTTGGGGGGTTTTGGTTTCTTGGGCTTTGGGGTTGGTTGGGGTTTTGTTTTGTTTTTAATATGCTCAAATTTTATTGCTGCCTGTTCCTATTATTGTTTTCTTTTCCTGGGGTAAAAAGTTAACAGGAGGGCCAAATGATATATTCCTGCTGACCTCCTTAAATGAAAATGTCTCAGTCAAAATGCTTTTACCCAAAGTCTTTTGGGCTGGTTTTGTCTTTCAGTTTAGTGGCCCTTGTGTGGCTGTCACACCTGCATGAGTCAGGCCTTTTATGCATGGGATCTGCTTGTGCAAGAGATGCTAAACTGCAGAGTTATGTCTTAACTCATCTTTTGTAATTACTTAGGTACATACAGTGCATTAAAAATTAATGTGTTGTTTAAAAAGGAAAGAAAAGAAAAGAAAGAAAAGCTAAATATACATCTCCTTGTAAGGCAAGTCTCAATTTCTTAGGTTATAAAAGTAATTACACAGTAAAATTCAATATTGAAAGAAAGAATAAAAAGAACAGGAGTTTACAACTGAAATACAAGCCTGGACCCAGCACTATAGACTATGTAACTGCCTAAACATTCATTCTCCCAGCATCCATAGACCCAGCAGGTAAGTTTGGGCACAGCTACCTCCTGCAAGCTCACAGAACGTATCACTGTACATGGTCAAAAGCAAGGGCTGGGCTGGCAAATGTAGCTGCTACAGCAATACAAATGGCAAATAACAGCACAAAATAATTTGACCATGCCTGAATATGCACTTTTGGTGCCTGTTTGATCACCAGGACAGCTCCTGAAGTAGAGCACTGCTCAGCCTGAATAAGGGTGGCAGAACTGGATCTAAGTTGTGACGTTGGTGCATTGAGTTGGTATTTGGTTTATACGCATGAAGCTAGACCTGGCAGTTGGCACTGGTGATGGATGCAAGCTTAACTGCAGGTCCCCCAGAGACTTCATGGACGTTCTGCTAAGGGCCTAGAAAACAGACAAGGCACTCAGGAATGACAAGCTGATATCTTGCCCTGAAGTTAGAGAAAAGAATTTAGCTCTCAAATTATTATTTTGTGGGTTTTTTTTTTTTCTTTTTTCCTGGTGCTGGATATTAAAGCAGATTCTTTGAGAGGATGGAAGATGAAAACAAGCAAAGGTAAATTAACATTGCCTGAAGCTGAGGACTAATAAACCCAGCTGGATTTAAACAAACAAAGACAAACAACAAAGCAAGCAAACAAACAAAAAAGCTTTCTACAAGTTAAGAAGTCTTGGATACGTTTTTGCTAGGAAATAAATTCCTGATTTCCACAAGGGAGGCTTTACTTGATAAGAATTGAACTCCTCCCATTGCTATTAAGCCGATGCTACAAATATCTGCTTTGGTGAGGCCTCCCCAGTGCCAGTACAGGGCAGAATTGCATCCCCAGTCCTGCTGCCCACATCATTCCTGACACAGGCCAAGATGCCACTGGCCTTCCGTGCCAGCTGGGCACACTGCTGGCTCATGCCCAGTACTGCCAGGTCCCTCTCTGCCAGGCTGCTCTCCAGCCACGCATCTCCAGTCTGTAGCTGCATGGGGTTAGTGTGGCCAAAGTGTAGGAGCCTGCACTTGGTCCTGTTGAATCTCAGCCCAGTGACCCAGCCTAGCCAGGTCCCTCTGCAGCATCTTCCTACCCTCCAGGAGCTCAATTCTCCCCTTCCCAGCTTGGTGTCAACCACAGAGGGGCAGTGGATGTGTCCATGCAGCTGCAGAGGGCTTTTGAAGGGGGTGCATCAGCCACCCAGTCAGAGGTGTGGGGGAAGCTGCCATCTCTAAAACCCAACATTTGCTCTGCCTTCACAAAAATAAATACACATAGGTGGTATTATGTGGGCCTCCTCATCTGCTTTTTTTAGGCACAAGCTTGGGGAGGTTGTTTATTTGTTCAGCTCCTGTGCTAGGCTCAGGTTGCATTTATGCTGCTGCAACAGAAATGCCCCCCGCCCCCACCCCTTGAAGTGCTAAGAGACCTGAGGGAAGTCTGATTCTGTGCTAAAATCATTAGGAAAATATTATTAAAGAAAACTCCTACTAATTATTAACATCAGGTTCCCACTCAGCAGCATCACAAATGTAAAATGGATGCCAACCAGAAATCTCATTAGAATCACAGATCAATGTCAAGGGGCTGGAAGGAACCTCCAAAGGTCATCCAGTCCAAGCCCTCTGCCAGAACAGGAGCACTTAGAGCAGGTCACACAGGAACACATAGAATCATAGAATCTCAGAATCATACAATCAGTCAGGGTTAGAAGGGACCACTGTGATCATCCAGCTCCAACCCCCCTGTCATGGTCAGGGACACCTCACACCAGATCAGGCTGTCCACAGCCTCATCCAGCCGGGCCTTAAACACCTCCAGGGATGAGGCTTCCACCACCTCCCTGGGCAACCTCTTCCAGGCTCTCACCACCCTCATGCTGAAGAACTTCTTCCTACCATCTAATCTAATTCTCCCCTCCTCTACCTTTGTTTCATTCCCCCCAGTCCTGTCACTACCTGACATCTTAAAAAGTCCCTCCCCAGCTTTCTTGTAGGTCCCCTTAAGATACTGAAAGGCCACAATACATCCAGGCAGGTTTTGAATATCTCCAGAGAAGGAGACTCCACAGCTCCCCTAGGCAGTCTGTGGTCTGTCACCCTCACAGGGAAAAAAATCCTCCTCATGTTTCCATGAAACTTCCTATGCCTCAACAAACGCCCACAGTTGATTCCTGGTTGGAACTGCTATTGTGTCACCTCTGGGATGGTTGGGTGGCTTGGCAAAATGCAAGGGGTGACTTGCCTTGAAGTATGTATTTTTACTGATGGATTTTCCTTAGCCTATGAGCAATAAATCGTTTCCTAAGCAATCCTGAAACATAAACCAATGTTCAGAATCACAGGAGAATGTCAGAATCTAAATTGCAGAGTGGAGTACAAAAGGGAGAGAAAGAAAAAGAGAATAATGGTCTGGGGATATGAAAAGGGCAAACCCACAACGAGAAGGGACATTTGTCACTATACTGAGAGAAGTACACCCTGTCTCCCTGGTGATTTGGTGGAGTACGAGAAGCATTCCAGGCCACGTTACAAGGATTACATTGGCAGTTCTGGCTTCAGGAAGCATTGCCATATGGCCTCAAAGCCAGACATGGCCTCCAAAACCTCGTGGCAGCCCAGTCCTCCCTTGTCTCAATGCCAATTTATATACCAATCACAGTTTGGGCTGCATTGAAAGATGCATTGCCAGCAGATCCAGGGAGCTGATCCTGCCACGTTGCTCTGCTCTGGTGAAACCTCACCTGCAGTACTGCATCCAGCTCTGGAGCCCTCAACACAGGAAGGACATGGACCTGATGGAGCAGGGACATAAAAATGATCAGGGAGTTGGAACACCTCTGCTATGAGGGCAGGCTGAGGGAGCTGGGGTTACGCAGCCTGGAGAAGAGAAGGCTCCGGGCAGAACTAAAAGCAGCCTGCCAGGACCTGAAGGGGCTGCAAGAAAGATGGAGAGAGACTGTTTGCAAAGTTTTCATAGGTTGCCATCAAAATGATGGCTGCTAAATAGAGGTCAAACAAAGCAAATGGTGCTGAAGGGTATTTGAAGGATGGGATGCTTCTGTCACCCACATATGGTCACTTCAGTGGCCTGAAGTGCTCTGAGACATCATCCTGGAGGCCTCTGCTATGAGGACAGGCTGAGGGAGCTAGGGTTATTCAGCCTGGAGAACAGAAGCCACTGGGGAGACCTAAGAGCAGCCTGACAGTACTTGATGTGGACTACAGGAAGGCTGCAGAGGGACTGTTTGCAAAAGCCTGCAGGGACAGGATGAGAGGCAATGATTTGAAATGAGAGCAGAGCAGATTTTGATTGGACATTAGGAACAGGTTGTTTACTATGAGGGCGGTGGAACACTGCAAACAGGTTGCCCAGGGAGGTAGTTGGGGCCCCATCCCTGGAGATCTTCAGGTGTGGCTCAACAAGGCTCTGGGCAACCTGATCTAGTGGAGGATGTCCCTGTCGAGTGCAGAGGGGGTTGGACTGGATGACCTTTTCCACCCTGTGAACCATTCTATGATTCTATGAATGGATTTGGCAGGCCAAGGCTGATAGCCCTTAGTGAGTCTGATGTCTCAAACCAGCTGTGACATCACCTGGTCTGAACAGACAGCATGCTGGATTTGATAACCTTAGTAGCTCTGGAGGAGAGCTGCTGTGTGGGCTTGACAAGGAAAAGTGGTAATTTCCTGGGATGGGGATTCCCTCTTTAAAATCACTGCAGCAGCCCCATTGAAAGGGCAATTGCAGCCCTCTGTGCACACCTCACTCACAGATACCTCTTCGTGGCTTGGAGAGACTCCTCCCTGCCAAAGGTCACAACCTCCAGGGTCCACATAGTTGCATCTACCACAGAAGACCCTGCTGCCATGTATAGCTGCTGCCAAGAACTTGGACTATGCCTGTGAGACCTCGTGGGACCCAAGGGTGGTGATAATGTTTCTTCTACTTCTTAACTCTCTCTGTTATTTTCTCTCTGTTTTTTTTCACTCTCAGTTTTATTCCCTCTGCTCCAGTCACAGGGTCACAGGATGTTAGGAGTTGGAAGAGACCTCCAGAGATCACCCAGTCCAACCCCTCTGCCAGAGCAGGCGCAGAGAATCTAGCACAGGTGGCACAGGAACACATCCAGACAGGGCTAGAAAGGCTCCAGAGAAGGAAGCTCCACAATCTCTCTGGGCAGCCTGTGCCAGGGCTCTGTTACCCTTACACTAAATAAGTTCTTCCTTATGTTGAGCTGGAACTTCCTGTGCTGTAGCTTACATCCATTGCCTCTTGTCCTATCCTAGGGCACAACATAGAAGAGTTTGTCCCCTCCCTCTTGACCCCCAGCCCTCAGATATTTATAAACACGCATCAGCTCCCCTCTAAGTCTTCTCTTCAGACCAAACAGCCCCAGGACACTCATCCTCTCCTCACAGGGCTGTGTTCCAGCCCCTCCAGTCCATTGCCAAGAGTGAAGTGCAATGGCAGGGAATAAGCTATGGGAAGGAATACAATAATCGGAAGGAAACAAAGCATTGGAAGAAGAAGAGCATAAGAGGACCATGAAAGCAAGGCTCTCTGTGGATCAAACTGTAGGTACAGCTGGAATTCGAGGTGAGGGAGGTTAAGGAGACTGAGAAAGCAGTGAAGTAGGACGATTTGGAAAATCAAAGAGAAAATGCAAGTATGCCACCAGCAAAACCACGAGATAGGAAGCACAGACAGGTTTTAGAGAAGACTATTTTACACAGGCAGGCGAATGGGACAGAGTGGATTTGAAATACATAAGATGACTCAGCAAGTATTAAGCCATGCAGAAGCAGTCAAAATAATTAATCAGAGGAGCAAGAAAGCTTTTCACACCAGAGATCCAGATCCAGTGGTAAGCAAAAGCTTTTGTGGTTGTTATTTTTCTCCTGTTCCTTGACGGACTTGGAGCTAATGAATTGAGGTCTGCTGGATGAAATGTGCCTAGCTCATCCGCTTGCACTGATCTCAGCTACTACAGAGAGGCTCCTGTCCAAGGCATTAAACAGCCTTTACCTCCAAAACCAAGTGGCTGCATGAGCCTGTATCTTTTGAATGGTTCTTGGCCATGTTAACACCCAAACAGAGCTCGGGACTTGTTTGGGAGGTGTTAGATGGCATAGCCCAAAGCTGTGCCAGGGAACATTGGAACAGTTTGGTAGAACAAGCTTCTCGTGCCTGGAAATATTCCAAGACCTTGATAGATTCAGTGTTGCGGATTTGAGGACAAGCCTACATTTATACTGCAGGCTCTGGCGCTGCTCTCCATGATTCGAGCAGGCTGTATCTGTGCCCCAAGCAGTGGGGGCTTGGGCAGCCTCCAGGCAGTCATCCAGTTCCTATACTTTGGCAACCAACAACCAAGGATGTCCTGAAGGTTTCATAAACTCCAAAGGAGAGCGCTGGGGTGACCTGAAGGAGACCTGAGGAGGCGATCTAAGCATCATCTCAAGGAAATGGTTTATAAACACCTGGAAGTATCACAACAGCACAGTTTCCTACAAGGTAAGAAGCAAACACACCTGTTCCTGACGCAGTAGGAGAATGCAGACAAATAGTCAACACCAGACTAGAGCTAAAATAATTTTCTCTCATTTATTAGCTCCCTCTGGCCTCACAGCCTCAAAGTCCCACCTGAAATGTGGCCACACTCCTGCCCGGACAAACTAAGATGAATCCTGAGAGCTGCTCTAGCCCTGCAGTCTCCTGAAGCTTTGGTTTGTGTAGTTGGCAAAGCTGAACGCTGGGAAGCCAGGAAATGGGAGCCACAGAGCAGGAGCTTTGCCAAAACACTCAACTGATGTTTGAAGAACTGCTCAGCCAAAATGCAAGCCACAGACTCCTCACAGATTCCTCCAGCCATCCCAAATGCAAAACTGCATTGATACCAGTGACAGCTGGTTGTCTCACCAGCCTAACCTAATCTGCCATGGCATTTCCACTCTGCTCTTCTGCGCATTTTAGAGAATTCAATGAGTCTAATGCATAACCTAGTGAACATTGATCTTGAGTCCTCTTCTTGCCCAACAGGGGCAGGAAGAGAAGGCACACAAGTCATCTAGTGTAATTATTAAGTTATCACAGCGGGGGGGGAACAATGATAGGGAAGGGTCCTGCATTTTAGTCAGAGAGCATCACTGTAGATCACAGAATTGTCAGGGCAAGAAGGTTGCTCAAGGACCAGCCAGTTCCAACCCCCCTGCCATGGGCAGGGACACCTCACACTAGATCAGGTTGCTTTGAGCCACATCCAGTATGGCCTTAAAAATCTCCAGGTATGAAGCTTCCACCACCTCCCTGGGCAACCTGTGCCAGTGTCTCACCACACTCATAGTGAAGAACTTCTTCCGAAACATCTCCTCTAGCTTGGATCCATTCCCCTCAGTCCTATCACTACCTAACACCCTAAAAAGTCCCTCCCCAGCTTTCTTGTAGCCCACTTCAGATACCGGAAGGCCACGATAATGTCTCCTTGGAGCCTTCTCCTCTCCAGACTGAACAGACCCAACTCCCTCAGCCTGTCCTCACAGTACAGCAACTCCAGCCCTCTGAGCATCCTTGTGGCCCTTCTCTGGACATGTTCCAGCACCTCCAGATCTTTCTTTTAACAGTGGATTTGTTCAAACAGCTTCTCAGCACAGGTGTGTACCATAGGTGCATATTGATGTTTGCACTGCTGCGACATACATGACTGCTGTCCCAAAATGGAGCTGCACCACCTTCAAGACCTGCCTTGCACCTGTGAGCACGTTCAAATCAGAGCTTGCAGGATGCACGGCAGGGCTATGAATTCCTGTTGTGCAAACATGGCCATACAGCTTTCCACAAAGAACTCTAATCTTGCAAATAGTCTGGAACGAGCCTGTTGGGACTGCTAAAGGTCAGGCCAGAGTCTGAAGGCACCACAATGATTTATTTGTACACTCCTCCTCTCTCTGCAGGTCAGCTGCTGCCTCTTGAATCAGCCTGAATTTTTACATTTCCCTCTTCAGTGTTGGGATTATCTCTAAGCTGACTGAATTGCATCTGTCCACTGCAGGAGTCAGGAATGCTCAGAAGCAAGCCCACACGTGGCAGTTGTGGACTGGGTCTCCTACCATCCCCAGATGAAAAAAAAACCACAACATTTTTCTATCAATCTTGCCTAATGGAAAATCTAATGGCAATGAAAAGCCCATGATGGGTCCACCACTAAAACCCCTCCCTGAAACTCTTATCTGAAGGTAACATTTCAGACTAGCTACAGAAAGTCCATGGCCACATAACCAGAGCTGATGATTTGACATGGGTAAGTGCTGTGTCAGGTGGTGATGCTGGGAGGGAAAAAAAGCTTTTGTAGTCCTTGCTTGCCTACTAAGCCCTTCCTTGGTTTATATCCAGCCAGTATGTGCCCTCTGCACACTGCAGACACTTAGACCCAGCCTGTGGCTGTAACATATTAGCAGTATAAACAGAAGAGGAAAGCTGCCTGTGTGATTTCACAGGCAAAGTCTTCAAAGAAGGAGGTGGAAGTGCCTCTCTCCAGCCCTCAGAGGATTTTAGGATGATGTGAAAAGTCACCATGGCCTAGATGACTCTGAGATGTCTTTGTTTTCATGAAAGAGTTTTGGCAGCCAGCAGGAGCCTATGCTAAGCAAGTGACAATGTGCCTTAGACAACCAAAAGTGTGGCCTTTGTTATAGCTTGTATCAAGAGGAAATGTAGTCCCTGCTAGCAATGCATATAAGACTGGGGATTGACCTGTTGGAAGGCAGTGAAGGGGGAAAAGATTTGGGGGTCCTACTGGATGGGAGGTTGCCCATGAGCCACCAATGTGCTCTGGTGGCCAGGAGGGGCAATGCCAGTCTGGGGGGCATCAGAAGGGCTGTGGTGAGTAGGTCTAGAGAGGTCCTCCTGTCCCTCTGCTCTGCCCTGGGGAGGCCACATCTGGAGTAGTGTGTTCAGTTCTGGGCCCTCCAGTTCAAGAAGTACATAGAACTGCTGGAGAGAGTCCAGCACAGAGCCACAAAGATGCTGAAGGGAATGGAACATCTCTGTTAGGAGGAGAGCCTGAGGGAGTTGAGGCTGTGCTGCTGGGAGAAGAGGAGCCTGAGAGCTGACCTCATCAATGGTTACAAAGATGTGCAGGCTGAATGCCAAGAAGATGGAGCCAGGCTCTGCTGGGTGATGCCTGATGCTAAGGCAAAGGGCACTGGGTGGAAGTTGAGGCACAGGAAGTTTCCTTTAAACAAGAGGTGGAACTTTTTCCCTGTGAGGCTGCCAGAGTCCTGGAACAGGCTGCCCAGGGGTGTTGTGGAGTCTCCCTCTCTGGAGATATTCCAAACCTGCCTGGATGTATTCCTGTGTGACCTGGTCTGGCAGAGGGGTTGGACTGGATGAGCTTTGGAGGTCCCTTCCAGCCCCTGACACTCTGTGATGCTGTGATTCTGTAAGATGAGTTCAGACTGATGGAGCTGAAAAACTACCAATCACCATTCTGGGTATTTTTTCCCCCCTTTCAGTTCAGGAGAGAAAAAGTAACAGCTCAGACTAAAAACCTAAATAGCTCTCTTTTCTTCATCATACCTCGTACGCATCACTTTAGTAATGAAGAACCAAGGAGGTGGAATTGGTGGAGGGTGGTGCTGAGTGCCTCCCCATCACAGTGTGTGGAACAGCTGCCAACTCAAAAAGTGGAGAGGCTTCCTGTGCATTACCTTCTTTTCTCTCTTTCCTTCTAAGAGGTCATGACATCCTGGTCACCGAAGTGGAAAAACATGGACTGGTTGGGAGCACTGCTGATAAGGAACTGGCTGGCTGGTG
>VWYK01102866.1:0-10174 GCA_013399775.1 Semnornis frantzii
CTGTGCTCAGGGCCATGGTTTAGGATTGACTCTGAACTGGGTCAAGGGTTGGACTGGATGAGCTTGGAGGTCTCTTCCAACTGGCTGTTCTCTGTGATTCTGTGATTTGGCAGCAGAGTCATCTCCATGGTTCCTAAACCACCCCCCACCCCCCCTCTGTGACCCACTGGCTGTGGCAGCATCCCCCTAGGGGGTGCCCACATAATAACCTCCATCAGAAAATGGATCCAGTTTAAAAATAATCTTTCCCTCACAGGCCAGAAAAGGCTTCTGCAGCTTTTCAGCTGGATCAATAACCTGGATTCAGTTTCCACCTGAAGACAGAAATTCTTGTCCTAGGAAAGCAGCACAGCAGCAAATGGGCAGAGTGGAAACTGGTATGAAACCACCACCCTGAAAAGTGCAGATGGTCAAAGGCTTGGGGCTGATGAGCACAGCAGCTAGGCTGTGGGAGCTGGGAAGTGCTCACCAAGCCACTTCCCAACATCTGCCAACTGTCCCAGCTGACTGGAGCCTGGCAGAAGTGCCAGCCAAGGAGCAGAAGGGAGCTACAGAGCTGTCAGTCTGACCTGGCTGAGGCAAGGCCATGGAGCAGGGCATCCTGAGTGCCACTGTGCAGCATGTGCAGGGCCATCAGGCCGAGCCAGCACTGAGCCCTGCCCTGCCCTGCCCAAGGTTCCAAAGCTGCAGATGACTTCAGTTGCCTGTCTTGAACTCTGTGGTTGGGTAACTTTGCCACTGGACTCTAGTCCCATGGGGCTCACAGACCTGCACAAACAAACCAAAGTCCAGAGGAGATACCAGCCTGAGCAAAGGGCAGAGCCTGGATGCAGGGGGAAAAGGTCCCCTCCTGGAGATCTGCAGGCTCTGGCTCAGCACAGCTGCCAGCAGGGAGGATGACCCTGAGCTATGTGTTCTCAGTGTTTCTGAAGGAGCTGCCTGGCTACGTTCTCTTTGCTGGGATCTTCATGCCTGTGGCTTTACTCCTCCTGCTGGTGATTGCCTACCTGAGGATGAAGCTGTCAGAAGGTGAGTCAGGGTTTGGGGCAGACAGAAGTGCTCCTTCAGCAGCCTGCCCTGTGCTGGAGCCACTAACTAAGGTGAGGAGAACTATGACCATAAGTGTTCATAGCCAGGCTGGGTGGACCTGAGGCAAGCTGTGCTGGTGGGAGGTGTCCCTGCCCGTGGCAGCAGGGCTGGAACTGGCTGAGCTTTAAAAATTCCTTTCCACCCAACCCACCCTTTGGGTCTGTAACCAGCTGCACGAAGCTGTTCTGCATTTTAGAGCAGTCTCTGTTTGAGAATTGTCCCAGGAACTCCTTCAGACCTTGGGTGTAGCTCTCAGCTCAGACTCTGCAGTTCCACATCCCATACCATGCAAGATTTCAGTGACTCCACTGCAGAAGAGGCAACCACAATGGAGAGAAAACCAGGTAGGGTAGTTAGAGCCCAGCTCACTCCTCTCTGTGCTGCCACTGTGCCCACAGGGAGCTCCCCTGCCAGCAGGTCACTGAGTGCAAAGCTGCCAGGGCTTTGCCTTGGCTGGGCATGTTGGCATGCTGCCCTGCTCTGCAGCCTGCTTGTTCTCACTTCAGAAGGCTCTCTGCAGGGGAGAACCAAACCGAGAAGCCAATGCACAGTGAGCACAACACATCTGGGCACTGCAGCCTGAGGTGCTGCCACAGCCTGGCTGCACAGAGCAGGCACAGGGCCAGGGAAGCCCTGACCACTGCTACCCAGTCCTGAAGGGCATCATCTCTGTGCCCTCTGGGCTTGGGGCCCAGCTGCAGCAGCAGGTCCACATCTGCTCTGCTCTTAGTTTAGGTTTCCAGTTGCCAAAGTCAGCCCTGATGGATGTTCAAAGCAGAGTCCTCAGCCAAAGCCCTTCTGAAACACCTGGCACTGTGCCAAGCTTGCTGCTCACATCAACTGCCTTTGGAACCTCTCCACTGGCAGTGCCAGGGCAGCCAAGATGACATCCCAGTGGCCTCTGTGAACTTCAGATGCTTCTTGGCACATCTTGGTGAGAACCCAGCCTGGGACAGTGCCCCACAGTGCACAGGCTCCAGCTGCAGCAGCTCACCCAGGAGCTCAAAGGCAGGAGTGGCTAAGGCAGGCAGGACAGTCCTGGCCTGGCTCTGCAGCTAAGCTGCCCCAAGCTGTGCCAGCCCAAGGGAAGGTTGATTTGCCCCCAGAGCAAGGCTGGGGAAGAGCCCTCACCTGGGTGCCAGCTGAAGCACTGTGCACACTGAGTGTACTCTCCTGCACACTTGGACTTGGCACAGCTGTGGCAGTGAGGAAGGCCTCAGGCACCCAGGGAGATGTAATAGATTCACCTCCTGCCTTGTACAGCACCACCAGCCACGGGCTGCAGGCTCTAATGGAGCTGGAGCCACACAAGTGGACACCACAAGCTGCCTGCAGGCTGCTCAGACTCAGACATTCCCTGCTGGAGATGTGCTTGCAGATTCCTCATCAAGGAAGCTGCTCCACAGACCCAGCTCTGCCTGCAGGTAGGAATCATCCTTAGAGCAAGTTGCTGACCTGATTAATATACAACCACCAAAGAGTGGTGTGGTGCCAGCAGATCAGAGTGGCACTGCTGTGAGGGACAGGATGGCTCAGTGCTGAAAGGGAAGCTGCTGAAATGATTGCATGCTCCAGAAGTGAGGATTCTGTCAGCAGAGAGCTGTGGCAGGGGGACACAGCCCTGAGATGGTGCTGAGCTCAGTCCTGCCTGCTGAGCTACACAGATGGGCTGGGCTGGAAGGGACCTTCACAACCATCCAGTGCCAGCCCCTGCCATGGGCAGGGACACCTCCCACCAGCACAGGCTGCTCAAGGCCTCATCCAGCCTGACCCTGAACACCTCCAGGCAGGGCCATCCACAGCCTCCCTGGGCAACCTGTGCCAGTGTCTCACCACCCTCACTGGAAAGAATTTCTTCCTCATCTCCACTCTCCCTCTCCCCTCTCCCAGCTCAAAGCCACTGTCCCTTGTCCTGTCACTGCCAGCTCTTGTCACAAGTCCCTCCCCAGCTCTCCTGTAACCCCCTTCAGGTACTGGAAGGCTGCTCCAGGAGCCTTCTTCTCTCCAGACTGAACGTCCTGCTTTTCCATCCCAGCTAGGACTAGGCAAGGCAGGAAAAGCAGGTGGGTCACAGATCCAATCATTTCAGGTATCATGCTGAGGCTCAGACATTTTAAGCCAAAAGAGCTCATCTGAAACACCCACCCCACCCCCCCAGACCCTCACAGTCATGCTGCTCCATCAACCACTGGGACAAACTGGCCTGGCCTCTCTTAGAGTGCCCAGATGCTCCTCAGCTGCACTTTGTGCAGGGCTGTCAATGATCTGCAGGACCAGATGTCAAATCCTGCTTCTCTCAGAGCAGACAGTGAGCAGCCATTTCCTAAACCTGCTGGCATCAGCCACTGAGACTTTGAGAGGGGTGGACTAAAAAGGGCAGTGGCATCCTGGTGTGCAGCAGGGAGTGGCCAGCAGGTCTAGGGATGGCATTGTGCCCCTCTGCTCAGCACTGGGGACACCACAGCTCACATACTGGGTTCAGTTTTGAGCTTCTCACTCCAAGGAGGACACTGAGGTGCTGGAGCATGTCCAGAGAAGAGCAACAAAGCTGAGGCAGTCCTGTGAGGAGTGGCTGGAGGGGACTGGGGATGTTCAGCCTTCAGAAGAGAGGCTGAGGGGAGACCTCACTGCTCTTTATGACCCCCTGAAAGGAGGTTGGAGCTAGGTGGGGGTGGGGCTCTTCTCACATGCAACAAGTGAGAAATGGCCTCGAGCTGTGCCAGGGGAGGCTCAGGTTGGCTACCAGGAATAATTTCTCCCCAGCAAGGGTTCTCAGGCCCTGGCACAGGCTGCCCAGGGAGGTGCTGCAGTCTCCATCCCTGGAGGGGTGTCAGAGCTGCATGGATGTGGTGCTGAGGGAGGTGGTTTGGTGGCAGTGGCTGGCAGCAGTGGAGGGGCTGTGAGCTCTGGGGGAGCGTTGGACTGGATGGGCTCAGAGGTCTCTTCCAAGCTTCACAGTTCTGTGGTTCCATGAGTCAAAGCAGCTGGAGGAGTAATCTGCCAAAGGAATATTGCTCCTGTGCTCCTCTCTCACAAGTGAGAGGATGCCTGCAGGGAAGCATTTGGCTGCTCAGCACCTCAGGGGAGGATTCTCAGTTTGCAGAGCCCAGGGGTTCTGGCTGGGACTCAAAAGGCTGTCAGATGAATTCCCCTCTGTTTAAATACTTATAGAATCATAGAATGGAAAGGTTGGAAGGGACCTCAAGGATCATCCACTTCCAACCACAGGCAGGGACACCTCCCACTAGCACAGGGCACTCAAGGCCTCCTCCAACCTGGCCTTGAACACCTCCAGGGTGACTCCACCACCTCCCTCTGCAGCCTGTTCTTTAGAGCAATTAAACCCAAAGTAATGCAAACACTGCACTGGTAAAAGTAAGGCTGCTTTGGTTCATTGTCAAAGCAGCATTCTGTTGTTTCTGTGCCACCAGGGACAGGCTCCATGTCAGTACATCCAACCCCACCTTGGAATCATCAGGATTCCTCTCAAAGCAGCAGAGGTTTCTCATCAGAGCTAGCAGCAAGGGAAGCTAAAGGCCTGTGACAGTCTTTGATGCTAACTGGGGGAGGTTAATTTCCACCCCTCCCCCTTCTCTCTTTCTCCAAATGCTCTCCAAGCCTTGGACACCAGCACCCTGAGGATCCTCCTCCTGTTTGGCAGGGACTGCTTCCAAGGGCTTGTAGCAATAGGAGGAGGGTAACAGTCTGGAGCTGGAGCAGGGCAGTTAGGTTGGGCATCAGGAGGAAGCTCTACACAGTGAGGGTGAGGAGACAGTGGAACAGGGTCAGGGCTGTGTGGAGGCCTCATCCCTGGAGACATTCAAGATGAGACTTGATGTGGCCCTGGGCAGCCTGAGTGGGAGATGTCCCTGCTGCCTGCAGGGAGATTGGACAAGATGACCTCCAGGGGTCACTTCCCAGCCAATGCATTTTGTGCCCCTGGGATCCTTTTGCACCCCAGGCAGCATCAGCAGGATCAGGGCAGTGTGAAGCCCTCCTGCCCCTGCTGCAGTAAAGCAGAATGGGAAGAGCCAGGAGCAGCTCAGTGCTCTCCTTGCCATTGGTTAAGGATTCCATTCTGGCTGAAGGCTGCTGGGGGCAGATGAGCTCAGGGCACTTCTGAGTTTGAGTCAGTGCTGCACTGGTCAGAGGCCCAGGCCCACTTCTAGGATGATGAGCAAAGTGATCCTGAGGTGCTGCTTCACTGCACTGAGTTCTCACTGACATCTGCCAGCTCCTTGCCTTTAGGCAGGTGCTCATGGATCTGTGTGCTCTTGGGTTGATTTTTCAGCTGATCAGGAACTGGCCATGGCACAAGACTCCAGAAAGGTCCTCCTGCATTACTGTGGCCAGTGGCAGAAACCCAGGAGACCCAAAGAGAAGAAGCACAAGCACTGAAGGACACCTGAGGGAGCCACATCTGGAAGCAAGCTCAGCAGGCTGGAGAATAACCAACAGCAGATAAACACCACAGAGGGCAACAAAATCACTGCTGTGATGTACAGATGGCACAGCTGCTGCTGCTCCACAAGGCCTTGTAACAGTTTTGCTTCCTGACATGAAGCCAAGGGAGCAGAAGTGCAGCTCAGGGGACACCAGGGACCTCCTGCAATGTGCTGCACCAGTTCCCTGATGTGACACAGGGCTTGGCTGCTCACCAGGCCTCCCTTAGCCTCCTGGGGAGAAAGCTCCTGAGAGCTGAGCTGGGCTGTGCAGCCTCCTGTGCTGCAGGTGCACAAGCTGAGCTCTCCCCAGGCACTGAGGCCTAGGGACCTGAGCAGGAGGGGAAGGGCAGCCACTCTTGTCAGCTTGTAGACTTCAGGGGAGGTTCTGGGTTTGTGAAGTGTGCTCTGCACCAGACTGGGAAGCAAAACCTAACAGTACAGGAAACAAAAGTTCTGCTCTGTGCTGAGACCATTCCAAATGCTGAATCCATGGCAGGGTTCAGTGTTCTGTAAGCCAGAGACTGGTGCAGTGTGAGGACAAACATGGTTGTCTCAGCATGGCAACAAGCAAGGGCCTGTGTCTGGGTCAGGCCAACCCCAGGCGGGGCACAGAGTGGGTGAGGGAGCTGCAGCTGGCAGCAGAGGAGCCTGAGAGCTGCCCTCAGTGCTGTGCTAAAGATGTGCAGGGCAGTGTGGGCAGGACACAGCCAGGCTCTGCCCAGGGGTGCCCAAGGGCAGCACAAGGGGCACTGGGGGCAAGCTGGAGCAGAGGAGGTGCCAGGGGAACAGGAGGGGAAACTTTGTCAGTGTGAGGGTGCTGGAGCCTGGAGCAGGCTGCCCAGAGAGGCTGTGGAGTCTCCTGCTCTGGAGAGATTCAGAACCCAGCTGGATGTGTTCTGTGTGCCCTGCCCTGGGTGCCCTGCCCTGGGTGCCCTGCTCTGGCAGGGGGGTTGGACTCAATCTCCAGAGGTCCCTTGCCAGTGCCTAACACTCTGTGATTCTCAGGGACTGGCACAGGCTGCCCAGGGAGCTGGAGTCACCATCCCTGGAGGTGTTTAAAAGCCCCTCAGATGTGGAGCTTGGGGATGCAGCTTGGTGGTGGCCTTGGTGCAGTAGGGTTAATGGTTGGCCTGGGTGACCTTGGAGGTCCTTTCCAACCCAGGCCATTCCATGGTTCTCTGCTGCATTCTTGCTGCAGATACCAAACCAGTAACAACCAAACCTCATCATAACCACAGCCTTTCAGAACCTGTTACCCCTGACTGTTTTTAGGGTTGATCACACTGGGGGCTGGCATTTTTCTGCCTGCAATGGTTGCTTAATTAGCAGATTTTTAACCAATATAGTGAGAGCTGTGCACAAGCAATGCTGACCTGAAACTGTGCTGAACAAAAGGCTCTGGTCAGTGTTTGGAGACAGCCCTCAAGGAAAGTGACTTTGGTTGAAAGTTACATTTGCAGTTTTAAGGATCAAGTCCATCTGCATTCAAGCCCAGTATTGATCCAGTGCCAAGCAACAAGACAGAAAGGCCCAAACCAACAAGGAGTTGAAGTACTAACACCTTCCTCTCCTCAAGCAAGTTCTGCCTCCCTACCAAAAGCAGCTGAAGGACAGAGCTGAAGGACAGAGCTCTTCCCCATGCACTTCTGTTTGACAAACCCATTCAGACATCCTCCCAAAGGCCTGGACCTCCACTTACACATCCCAAAGTTGCCACTTCCCCAGCAGTCTCCCTGCTCCCGTGGTGCTGTGGCAGCAGCTGTGTGTTACTGGGCTGGGGGAGGTTCTCCTCTTCCTTTTGAGGGGCAGAATGTCTCTGGTGTTGAAGGGAAGGAGGCAAGATCACTGCTGCTGTTCTGGGTGTCACTGAGGACACCTGCATGCACACAGAGATCAGTGTCTGGGTTCCTGCTGCTTTCAGTTACCCAAACCAGGAGGCAAACATCCCCCCAGGAATTTCTGCTAAGCAAGAGTGCTGCCAGGTGAGAGCAGCACCACCAGAAGTGGTAAAGGAGGCAGTGAGCAGCTGTGTGATTGCTACCTGAAGATCACAGTGCAGCCCAGCTCAGAGCAGCAGAACCACCAGCAGACTCAGAGGCATTTTACCTCCAGGTCCACACAGCCCCTGAAGATTGCTTCTCTGCAGCACAGAAACCAGGCTGCTGACTGGCACATGCCTAAAGCCACTGATACCTCAGTAGTGGTACTCAGAAGCAGCTGATTGTGCCTGCAGACTCCTTGTACCAAATCCCAGCTTTGCAAGGCCTCTGGAACTGCAGTTCTCACAAGTGCCTTGCTCAACCTTCAACACCTTCCAAGTTGATGTCTGAGTACCAAAAGGTCATACAGAGAATAAACAACTTTATTTTAGAACAGAATTACAGAAAGCAGAATATCACTTAATACAATTTCAAGCTGCTATAAATCTAATTTGGCATTTTAACTATACACAGAGTCAACAGCAAAAAACAAACAAACAAAACCAAACCCAAAGAGGCCCCTCCCCACAGAACCAAAATAACAATAAAATCCCAAATAATTACCAGGGTTTCTCAGTGGCAGTCTCAAGGGATGGTGCTGTCTGCTTACTTCCTAGAGTCCACTGGTCAGTGTCCTAACCCCCCTGCACCAAGCAGCAGACCAAGCCTCTGCAATGTGCCCCCTCTGAGCAACAGGGCAGCTCAGGCCTGGGGACAGCTTTCATGGGAGCATTCTACAGTGGGTTCAAGGAATGGAAGTGCTCAAGTTTGGAGACAGTAAGAAAAGAAAGCACTAAGGTTTTTAAGCTGCCTAGGTCACCTCTTGGAAGAAGAGAAGGAGACTGCTTTGCCAGCCTCCTTCCCCTCTCTGGAATGCTGCAGACAGCAAAAGGTCTGCAAGGAGTTGAGCATTGGCACCCAAGTGCAAAGAGAACACAGTGCTCAGTCAGAAGAAATGTGTCTCCAGCTCCTTCTCCTGCCTGCCACTCCTGCTCTGCTCCACAGAGAGGAAAGGAGGCTGAGTGCAGAAAGAGTTACAGAGAGAGCAGTATAAAATTTATCCAAAGAAATATAACTTTTCTTTTTTTTTTTTTTTTTTCTTTTTCTTGTTCAAAATGTCAGGAAGTGTATTTTTATAAAAATCTTTGTTCTGTGATACCATAGATTTTACCTGAATTATCTGCAAAAATAATAATAACAACAACAATAATAATAATAATAATAATAAAATCTGTAAATTCCTCCAGTCAGAGATTTCACTTGAAATATTTAGGACCAAAAACAAAAAACCCAAAAGCTTTTTATCTCTAAATTAGTAAAGATCTCCCTTCCTGCACAATTACCATGTGGTCCAGTGAACAAAGCTTGCCAGGTTTCTTTTGGTGGTGGTTGTGGTGGTTGTTCACTTTCATACAATTAAGAATCAGCTCCAAAAATCCAAGTACTTGTGCAGAAGAAGATCATGCCCTCCAACTGCAGTGAATAAAAAACAACTCTAAGAATGTTAAGAAGTGGTTATTAAAAAAAAAAAAAAAAAAAAGAATGAAAGAAAGGTGAAAGGTTGTAAAGGAGGATAGAGCAAAGCTGTAAAAATGGAGTTTGGTGTTGGCATTGAAGGCTGAACAGCTTGCACGTGGCTGCCAGGCCTGGGGAGCTGGGTGGAGTGGTGATGGCTTGGAATGGTTACAGTTCTTCATGGGCAGTATCACTTTTACTCCTGAAAGAAAAAGGAGGGAGACAGTTAGAGAAGCACTCACAATGCACACAGGGTGAGAGGCCAGCAGGCAGTTTCCTCAGGTTTGTCATTTGTAGGAAGGAAGCTTGGGCAGTAACCAGAGAACACAGGGGTGTGAAGCCTCCTGCAGTCACTCAACCACAGCATCACTAAGGCTGGGAAAGGCCTTTTAAGATCACTGACCCCAGCCATAACCACTGAGCTATGTCCTCAAGCACCACTTCTACAGCTGCTTGAACACCTCCAGGGATGGGGACTCCACCAGCTCCCTGGGCAGCCTGCTCCAATCCTTGAGCACTCTTGCAGCAAACACATTTTTCTGAATGTTCAACTTAAACCTCTCTGGCACAACTGAAGCTCATTTCTGCCTCTTGGCAGATTTCCTCTTGTCCTGTCACTTGTAACTAGGGAGGAGACCAACTGCCACCACATGACCATTACTGCCACCACACTGCACAGCCCCAGCCCCCTCAGCTGATCCTCCCCAGCCCTGAGGTCCCTTCCAACCTTCCCATTCTATGATCCATGATCTCAGGCCTAATGCTCTCTCCAGTGGCAGGAGTTTAATCCATGACAGATTCCTGAGCCAGCTGAAGTCTGCACTCCAAGCTGAGAGCACCTAACAAAGCAGCTGTGAGGCTGTGTGCAGAGCTGGAGTGGGAGGTTTCATTGCCCTGCAGCTGTTCCTGTAACCTCCTCCTCTGCAGCTCTGGAGAGCAGAGCCCAACCCCCACCTCACTGCAGCCTCCTTTCAGAGAGCAATGAGCTCTGCCCTCAGCCTCCTCTGCTCCACGCTGCACACCCCCAGCCCCCTCAGCTGATCCTCCCCAGCCCTGCTCTCCAGACCCTTCCCCAGCTTTGGTGCCCTTCTCCAGCTCCTCAATGCTGTTCTTGGAGTGAGGGTCCCAAAACTGACCCCAGCCCTC
>VWYK01102870.1:804-19210 GCA_013399775.1 Semnornis frantzii
CTGTGATGTCATACCCAAACGTTAGGCATGTATCTGCTGTCATTTACAGTATGACTGAGACTGAGGCATGCTACTGGAATCAGATACAGGAGCACAACGTTCATAAACACTTCTGTGAAACTGAAATTAGGCAAACCTGGATGATTAGGCTCAAGTCTTACCAAACCAGTGGCATGCTGTCAGCCACAGACTTAAGGGTACTGTCTAATCCATAGAGAGTAGAGACAATTACTGGCAAAGAGAGAAATTGGATCCTTGGCCATGCGTGTCTTAATTCAGTGTTCATTTAAATACACCAATGTATATTATTGATCACTCTCTTACTCTAATTTCACTGTTAAGTATTTTAGATGATAAATATGTCTGTAAAGATTGATTTTTTTTTTTTTCCATACTGAAAATGCAAAATCCAAAGTGAAATTGCTCAGGCGCTACCTCTCCTAATGACGTTGACGCGACTCTGCTCCACCTTCATTTGCATCTGTTAATTACCCTCATATAACTGAGTATTTCTAGATTTTTGTGGTGCTGCCCTCCCACTTCTGCCTCATCTGTCAGAGTGGTTTCTACATGTCAGCAAAGAAATTGGTTGCCTGGTGGCCAAATGGAGTCCAGACTTCAAATTCTCCTTTCTCTTTGTGATTGATACTCAGGCTATGGTCACACTGAAGGAGAAATGTACCCATGCAGTACTTTGAATGGGATTCCAGATTCCCTGCTTCAGGTCTTCCACACCCTGCTTCAACCATGACAATCTTGAGCAGTGCAATTGCTAAATGACTCCCTAGGTGGAAGTCCCTGGGGTTAAACAAAGGCTTGGAGCCACGTTCTTTCCTACCAGCAGAGATCGAGAGGAGCCCTGCCTTTTTCTGTGACTAAGAATGACCTAGAGATCTTCCTGTGCCTTGTTACCTATCAGCAATGATTCCTTCTACTGGAGCAACACCATGAGGAAATGATGGTAGCTCCTGCCATTCCATCTCAAAGGGCCTCCATAATTATGCAAACCCTGCTGCAGTGTGTGAATTAAGGAGGGGTGGAAGTGGACGTTGCACTACTGTGCTGCTCTCATGCTGCGTTTCCTGAGAGAGAAGTCTAGTGGTGAAGAGGTGATGGAGTCTGAAAAATACCTGCAATGTAGTATAGATAATAACAGATAATATTTTACTTTTTCAGAGTTGAAGAAATACAAGAGATATGAAGTACTGATGACAGCATATAATGTAATTGGTGAGAGCCCCACCAGCACACCAGTGGAAGTATTTGTGGGTGAAGCAGGTAAGTAAAAGAATACTTAGTTGACTATTTTTTTTTTCCTTTAAAGCCATCAAATTTTAGTAATCTCCAACTAATGTTTAATATTTGTCCAGGAAAGAGATTATTTCAAAGTTTCCCTAGGCATGATCACTCTCAGTTTTTTGTAGTGTCCTCTCCTGAAATATGTTTGCACTGGCAGTTTCTTGCTGTTTGAAAGCCAGCTGGTCTACACGAATAAGGGGAGAAAGGGCATTGGAAAGAAAGAAGAGACAATATTTTTGGAGTTGCAGAAGGATGACTGTTCATACCAAATTAGCTTGAGGGAAAAATTGACTCGAGTTAAAGAAGTGAAAAGTGGAGCACAGGAAAGCCACAAGGGAAAAGAAACAAAACTACCAAACAAGGGAGACTTGGAAAGCTGGTTCTTTATTTTATAGCTCTCTGTGTAGAGACACCTTGCTGTATTTTTATGTTCTGGAAGTCAAGAAGACACTGTGCCTAGTTTAATGCTAGCTTTGGAGCGCAGCTGATGATTACCCTCAGGAACGTGCAGGCTCTATAGCTGCATCCAAAGCTCTACAGCAGCCGAGGCAAGGGCATCATTCATACCTTTACTTATGGATCAAGGCTGTATTTATGAAATGTAACTTGCTGATCATTTGTAAATCCCTCCATTGGAAATCCAGAGGCAGAAATCAGGGCAGGACAGCTGAGCCACTTCTTTGCTCTGTGAGACAGGTGATTTTGCAGAGCCCAGATAACCCACAACCAAATCTGTTCTTCTCAGTAACTCCAGCTGAGCAGCAGGACTGGAATATAGCTGATGTCTTCCTCCCAGCCACAGCAGCAGGGCTGTATTTACGGTGACCCCAGCTGGAGAGAGCCTGGCACCGAAATAGTTGTTAGTTATGGTATCAATTTCTGCAGCAGCATCTTTTGAGGGCTTAGAACAAGAAGAGGCGACACACACCCTCCTGTTGTTCAGTCTGCCACCACCAACGAATCTGATTACACTTTTGTTCTTCTGTCTCAAGGCTGGGATGTAGAAGATATCAAACCCAGTGTTAATTTACTTTATTATTATTCATTAAATATTTTAGTGCTGAAAACCAAGCAAAACAGGAATTTTTTTTTTTTTTTTTTAACTCTACTGCACGTTTTTTTCAACTCTACTTAACCTTTTCATTTCACTATCTTGCTCTGAAAACATCATAAATTAATCACAGCAGCATGATTCTGGAGAGACAGCTGGCAATACTGACTTCTCTCCCCTGCCCCAGCTTGCTGCTACTCCAACTTCTACAACTGCAGCAAAGGAAGCCCCAAGTGGGGCCAAGTGTATCTGGCTTCAAAGCACATTTTTGTTTCAGAGCTAAATATCTCACTGCTGCAAACAGAGCCAGCACATGCATTTGTACACATGTCCACAGCACAGAAAATCAGCTGGGGAAAACAAGGAAATGCTGTTATAATCATGGTTTTTAATCCCATGGCCCTGGTCTTTGTTACCGTAACTCAGACAGGGAACACAGGGCAATGGAAAGAACCAAAGTGGAGAGGAAACTGAGACATCCAGGAGACCTCCTTTCCCAAGCAGAGCTGATGTGCCTGAAGTTGCAGTGCAACTCAGATGGTTTTTTAGAGATGCTGGGCTTACGTGTGGTTAGGGACAATCCAGGTTCATGCTGTAGAAGTGATGAATGTTGGATCTTCCTGCCGATTTTCACTCTTGTTGTGTGAAGTTATTACACTTTGTTATATAACTGCCTTTTCCACCTCCAGAACTGGCTGTGATTTATACTGTGAGTGAAGTGATTGGAGCTGGTATTGCAATTTAAGTTTTAAATTGATTTGTGACACCTTTGAGTTAAAGTGTGCTGTGGAAAGACAACTTTTTGTTGTTATTGTCTCCTTGATGTTCTTACCCATGGTAAAGGCAGTTAGGCAGCAAGCTGGAAAAATGGGTCTGCTTGGCTTCAGCAATGGAGCATCCATGTCAAAACCAGAGAAAACCTTCCCAATAAACAATAAATGTTGACAGCACAGGCATAGCACTGAACACAAAATGACTGAAGGGCACCAGTGTCTGGTCTGAAGGCCCCAGGTGACTTATGTCTTAGTACTATTGAATGGTGCTTTGTTCTGCCTTAAGGGTTGTGGTGATTATGGTAAGTGCAAGAACATTCCTCTCTTGGTTGCAAAAAGGAATATACAGCACATGCCTTTGGGGAAATGTGATGAGTTTAGGCCAGCTCGGTTCAAGTACCCAGTTCTGTGCACTTCTGGTGGGTGTTTCATACAGCAGGGGCCACCTGGGAACAATATTGATGGCTGATGCAGTGTTCAGCTCTCTACAACCACCTGAAAAGGAGTTGCAGTGAGGCGCGGGGCAATCTCTTCTAAGTAACAAGTGATAGGACAAGAGGGAAGAAATTACCTCAAGTTGTGCCAAGTGAGATTTAGGTTGAATATTAGGAACAAATTCTTCCCCCAAAGAATTGTCAAGCCCTGGGACAGGCTGCCCGGGGAAATGGGCAGAGTCCCTGTCCGTGGAAGGATTTAAAAGCTGTGTAGATGTGGTACTGAGGGATGTGGTTTAGTGGAGACCTGGCAGTGCTGGGTTAATAGTTGGATTTGATCTTAAGGGTCTCTTGCAACCAGAATGGTCCTATGATTCCATGTCTGCCACAGCCAGGGTGAGCGATGCAGAAGGAGGAATGTTTGTCATTCCTTCCTTCCCTCTTGTGCTCTGCCCTGGTAGGTTTTCCTATCATGGTGCCTGGACTTCTACTATAAAAGCTCCAGTAGGCAATGGAGGTTTTGAAACTCCCTGACAAAGTTATAAAAGCAAAGCCACAAACCCCAACCTTTGGGCAATTTTGCCAATGAAATGAGTAAAAAGCACCGAATGGGGAGTTTCATGCCCTGGAGTGATGTTGAGCTGTACCCCAGCTGACAGCTACACAAACCCAGACCTTAGAGGAACTTCTGTACCCCAACTTGCCTGGGGAATAGGGGACTGGATGCAAGTGTTTGGGTTTGTTCATTATGGGGATTTTTTTGGCCACAAATTGACCAAAACCATTTTGCTGTTAAGAGTAGCCCATAAGATCAAAGGCTCTGTTTTGTGTTCTGCCAGGACATTTGCAATACTCACTGGTATGGAGAGCAATTCTTCATGTCAGGAGCACAGGCCAGGAGTCCTTGTGCTCAGTGCAGCTGGGAAGGATGTGCTGCCAGTTCAGTCTGAAGAGAGCTGTCTTCCTTCCCTGATCTGCCTCCACTGGCTGGATCCCTCTTCTTTGCAGACCAGAAGATCCTCAAAATGTCAGCTTTTTAAAGCTGGCTGCAGCCCTGCCCCACTCATTAGAGAACCATGTGCATCTCCAGACAAATGACAGAAAAATTGAAAGCCGCCACTTGCAGAAATTAGGGAGTCACAGCCCCATCGGCAAGCCCCCTTCTTGCCTTGTTAATTCATTTAACAGCTGAGCTGTCAGGGATGCTGGCATTGATTGGGAAGGCAGTGAGTGTTCAGCAACAGGCTGGGTACTGATGTTCATCCCATCCCTAAATGCAGCTGCTACCAGAGGTGCTGTTCTGCTCAGCTGAAATTAAGACTCTGTTAGAGCAACCACTATATCAAGACCATTATTCTCCTAGGTCACTTTCACTATCCGATTGTGTGGTGGGCTCTGGAGTTGAGAAGACTCCACTGCCTGTATTTTAATTAAACAGAAATCACAGGTTTGGGGCAGGTATGCTTCACCTAATTTGAGAAGGTGACTAAAACGGAAGGTGGCAACACAAATCCTGTGCTAATGAGCCTGCAGCCTCCAGTGCTATTCACATATACAACAAAGCTGTTCTGGATGAAGAATAATGGACTTTATAATTTCTTCCAGCAGCTGCTGCTGGGGGGGAGCATGTGTGTTGTGGAGAGGAGGTAGCAGAGAGACTCTAGCCTTTAAACAGGTTGTAAATCCCTTTGTGTGAAGAGGGGAGTGATGTGTGTCATTATAAATGATGGTGGCATTGGTGACCTTCAGAGTTCAGAAGAACTGATGAGGCTGGCTCGTTGATGTTGTTCTTTATAATAACGATCTCTGATGGGTAAGGCAAAGAGTAAAAAGAGCTAGGAGACAGAGATCCCCTTCTTAGATGTTCTCCACTGAAATGCTGCTTTAGTTGTGCCATTATCTTCAAGAAATTATTGCTTGGCTGTCTCACTTTTTTTCAAGTGAAACTGTAGCTTGAAAAGGAACAGAAATGTGGCAGAGGGATGATTGTTTCTTGCCAACTTCAAAAGCTTGATTTTGCCTCTTGGTGGAAAGCTAGCAGACACCAAAGCAAATTTCCCATGGTTGTCTGCAATTGTTTTCATCTGCCCTCCCACTTGTAGCTCCACAGGTATTCCTGGAGTTCACAAACCTTATTTTGTCCACCCATAGTTGACACACGGAGGGAAGCTTTGCTCTGGCAGTCTGGCCATCTCCAGTGTTTTACAGGCAACAAACTATCTGGAAGACTCCAAGACCACAAACAGTGATTTAGTTTTGGGAAAGAGGAGACACAATATATGGAGAGAACCATGCTAAGGAGAAGGAAGTCTTGTAAAGACGTAGAGACTTGACTCCAGGCATCTGGCTCCCCTTTAGAAGCACTTTAGCTTCTAGCAAAGACTTCTTGTCCATTCTTACCTGGTTATCTGTGCTCAGGCCACATCCCTATGTCTGTCTTGCTAATGCCAGAGAAGGTTCTCAGAACAAGGCTGCTTTGTCCCTGAGTGTTTCTGCAGACCTCAATCGTTTCGTGTGTTCGTGCAAAATGCCCTATGTGATGTCACCTTCCCATTGGAGCTCAGTTTCTGGAGAAGGGAGTCCCTCAGCACTACCCTGCCCCCCTCCCTTTCTCTTACAGCACAGCAGCTTTATATCCTTCCCTCCCTTCCCCAAACATAGCTGAGAAGATGCTGCGCCGAGGAGTCCTCTGTGCCTCCTTGTTAACCGCCTACAAGAGGAATGACAACATTTCAGCACTGGCAGCTTCAATCAGTCTGTGGTGGCCCCCTTGGCTGTTTTTTCCTATCTGTTTGGGCCACGTGGGCTCTGTCTCCCGGTGACTGGCTGTGCCTATGCAGATAGGGAATGCATTGCTGCTGGCACAGCTGGAAGAACTGGGTGGGCATTTCCATCCCAGATGCCACTGGAGGAAAGAAGAGAAGGATTATCGTGGCCATTTCACATTGCAGTAGTCTAAAACCTGTCAGCCTAGGGACAGTGCCTTCCCTTGGTAAACAAAAGGGAATGGAGAGAAGCTATTGGAAAGCAGTATAGTAAATAAATAATTGGTTTCACTTGCTCAAACTTTAAACAAAGGAATTGGCCTTCCTTGGCACTTTGAAAGCACCAAGCCTTTGAGGTGTTAGACATTTTCCTTTTAATTGTTTACACTTCTGAACATCAGCAAAAGGCTACTTTGGGGAGATGGCAGTTGTCTGAAACATTGATCTTCCTTTTGTCCTCCCCTTCAAATTTAATGAATCTGCAGAGCTATTCCAACATCATGCTCAACTCTGAGTTATCTTTACAGCCTTTCTTGGAATATCCTGCTCCAAGAGTGATACTGGGATTTCATCCCTGTTTCCAGTTTCTCCTTGAGGAAAGAGTTCTCCTCTGAGCTTGGAGTTAAAGATGCAAGACATGTTCTCCAGCAATACACTAAAAGGGAGAGTAAAGGCAGAGTAGAGCAAGAAAGTGAAGGTATAGAAGGTTGGAGAAAGAAAAAAAAAGAAATTAAATGTGAGACATTTCCTGGTTGATCTGGGAAATAAACATCCTTTCAGTTTCTCTTGCATTGCTGGAAACTATTATGCCTGTATCCCAACAGCATTCTCTTTCTGGGAGTAGCATCAGTCACTGGGTACATCCCATCAGTATTTCTTGGTGGATTTTAAACTGCTCCAGACTCACTCTGTGCATGGTTTCCACTTGGGGCTTGTCTGCAGCAGGTCCAATTTGGATTTGTCATTCCCATCAATGCAGCCTCACTGGTGGTAATAGCAGTATAGATAGCACTCGGCTGCATTATCTAATCCTGCAGGGCTGTGACAGGACAGTAAAAAATAACAAACTGAAGTGTGCCTACATTAGAGCATTAGTTATTCCTTGTGTGTTCCTGCTATTGCTGCAGTGCCGGGAAGTTATGGATACACATTTTCTATATACACTTTGGTTCCCTTTCCTACTCAAGCTGGTGATTTTATTTTATTTTTTAAGGATGTTTTTACGTTCTTAATCTGTTTACAGATGAGCGCAAAGTTTCATAATTAAACTTCCCAAAAGTGGTAGCTCGGCTCAGTAGCTGCTCTTATAATGGCAAGCCAGAAAGTAATCGTGCCAGTATGAGTCTGTGGGAGAAGTGTCCTTAATGTCAACATGTCAAAAAGACATCCCTGCAGCTCTCTGGAGACTGAAATCTAATGTCAAGGCAGAAGGAAGCAAGTCTAAGTGAGAGTCGTACTGCTGTCAAAGCAAGTTATTCTACCATATAAGAAAAGGAATTTTAAGAGAATGCACTGGAAAGCAGTGTCCAGATTGAGACATAGATTTGATGGGCTTATTTGACATCTTTAATTCTCCATTGACAATCCAGAAGCTCCCTAAAATGATTTGCAGTGTTTTCATGCTGCAAGTAAAAGCCGAACGCTCGCCTCATTAACAGCTCATTAAGTTGTTAATATTGGTCATAAGCAGCCTTTGGTACAGCACAATGCTTTATACAGTGCGGCAGCTCCTGCTTAGCTCTGCTGTAATTGCCTCTTTTTATCACGTCTCAACGTAGGAAAGATGCTTCTCTCCCAGCAAAAATATCATCAGTTTTTGATCAACTGCGCTTGCTTATCTCTGCCACCGCTCTTGCTGGTGTGGGTGGCGCTGGGCTGCAATTGCCATGCAATGTTTTGCTCAGATGATGAACCTCCGCCTCGTAAACCCAACCGCTTGACGTCGATTCGCAGTACCGAATGCAGCCCGAGACGGACAGGCTCTCAAATTCATCATCAGGACTCCTGTCTTTGTTCTGCAGTTGGTGCAAGCAGCAGTGGGAGTGGTAGGACAAATTAGCTGCTCTGCTGCAGTGTTATATGGCCTGTGAAGAACCGAGTGCAGGGACATCCCTGCGCAGTACGCAGAGGGCGGAGGCATGCAAAGCCTGATCGTGTATGCATAGCCTTACTGAACTAACAGCAAAGCTACTCCATTAAAAGCAAAGGAATTAACCTTCCTTTCAAAAACATGAGTGATCAGTAGTAAAGTAAAACAGACCATAAATTGCACTGGTAAAGAAGTGGGGAAGCCCCTGACTGATCACTCATATTCAAGCAGACTGGAGCTTGAGTGTTTTTGACTGAAGGGTTATACTTGCAGCCAAATTTCTATTTCCCCTAATTGTGCAGCCCTGCTCTGCTTGTTTTCAGTCATCCTGGGATATGTGAGCAAAATGTTGTAAGTATTTTCATATGGGTCTCAACTCCCGTGGCTTTACCTCCTCTGTATGGTTTTGCTGTGAAGCCAGCTGTAGAGAAACACAGTTGGTTTTCTTTCCTGACATCTGTTTGCTGTATCCATCGTCAATCATGGAACTGGAGGCGTTTCAGGTTGCCTGTTCTAGCCTGAAAACAAAGAAAAAAACCCCACAACAACAAGAAAAAAAGTTTTAATTTTTTTTTTCTTAGGGAAGCATGAATTAGCAATATTTAAAACATTCTGACCACAGCAATCTGGACACCAAGATGATATGGAAGCACAGAACCACAGTGATGAGCTCAGGGATGCTTTGATGACTGGAAAATACACACGCACAAAATAGAAGACTCTCACTCAGAGATGAGAAAATGTAAATTTAATCTCTCTCTCTCCCCAGGAGCACAAGATCACAGTCCTCCCTGAGCTCCCTGACCATTGCAATCTGTAAATTGTAAATTAATCCCACAAGGGGGTCAGCTACCCAAAGGTGCATTAAAGGCACAGCAAAAGGTTATCACAGTGGCAGATCTCACCTGCCCAGTCTGACTTTTTCCCAGTATGGCTTTTAACATTTGGTATATGGCAAACCCAGTGGAGATTCACCCCAATTATTTGACACGCTCTCTTGGCCTTAGTGGAGCATAAGGAACTGTTTGTGCTTATTAGGCTTTAGTAGGTGCTGCCATTGCTTTTAGTGAACTTTAAGTGGGTGCTTCTGTCAGCTACCATGAACTTGTGGTGCTGAGTTAGAGTGTGAGATTAACAAGTCATAAGGAATGGAGCATGACTATAAATGGAGGAGGAATGAAGCCTTGGAGCCAGAGAGCCTGACCTGGGTAATATTGCCTCCAGCTAATGGGTAGACTTGTTTAAGAAAGTTGAGAGCTGCACTTTCCCACCTGGTGCTGCTCCCACTCCTCCCAAAGCAGTAAGGGAGGATCAGGCCAGAGTATCAAACACTCGGCAGTCCTTTGCCATTCCTTCCACCCTTGAACAACCTTCACTGCCTCCTGGGGGTGAATCCTGTGCTCATCAGAGCTGACACTGCTCTCAGTTACACAACTTCCACACTGGGCTAGCTCTGCTGGCTTTAGTGCAGCTAACCCTGATTTGCATTGATGTAAGGGAGAGAGTATTTTGGCTTGTAGGTTTATGCCTGTGTGTTTGTTTGCGCATACCTAATGCTCGTCAGGCTCTTGTTCCTGCTTGTGGGTCCATCTCTGCTGACTGATGGGCTGCCTGCCTGTGTGTGATCATATCCTTGTTGACACAAAAGAAATAGAGGGAAAAGCCTATTTTACTATTTTCCCCCTTCTTGTTTTAACCACCTGTACGCCCTTTCCAGAGGCAGTCTGACAGTTCTGTAAGGGCTTTACATCGGGGCCAGCCGTTCTCAGTCCCTTGATGGATAATCTCAGTATGCAATGTGATAGCCTATTTTAGGTTTGTAATAGCTAAGTAGAACTGTAGGCTTCAGCCAAAAAAAAAAAAAAAAAAGCCTGTGGTGTTTGTTTGCAGGGCTCTAACTGTTGCACAGTACTGCTCCACAAGATTCGCTTTGGTTGTTGGCACTGCAATGCAATCATGGTAACTTCTTCTCCATCACTCAGACCATGTCTTTCCCAGGAATATCCTGGACTGTGCAACCTGGTTCACTGGGAAGTCTGAACTCCCTATTAAAAGATTAGTAATCACAGCAACAGTGCTTTCACCGCTGCTGGAGGAGATGGTGAGGCACAGGATGAGAATTATTTCTGCTTGAGTCACTTGCCACTTTATGAAGGTTCTTCATGAATAAGTCATATCCATCGAGGTTTCCTCAGAACATGATTGCCTCCTCTGTTTGAGAAAATGGCACTGGCAGACAAGCTCCTAGAGCCTGGCTCTGTGGAAAGGATACTCCATTTGTAGTCCTTTTTTCATTTCAGCCCTTTCCTAATATGTGCTGTGAGTGTCCTCTCTCCCTCTCTCTACCCCTGCCTCTTTCTCATACCTCTTGCAGATGCTGAAGATATGCCAACCTGATGTTAGGAGGTTTCCCAGTGCTAATCTGGGGATGTTGCATTTGGGTGTTATTTGCAACTGCTTTTATTTATGCTTTTCCGTGACTTTAATACTCTTAACAATTTGATATGGCAAAAACACAGCTACTGTACCAATTTAATCAAGCACAATTTCTTTCCTGAAAGAGCGATCTACTCTGAAAATTGTATTATATAGGGAGGGGGCCAAGTGTTTGCCTATCCAGATAAATATGGCACGGAGTAAAGCAATTGTGGGTGTGCTAGCTTCCCAAAGTCCCTTCCAGACAGCTCTTCTCTTTCTCCCCTCCACTCCTCCTTCTCCACCAAGTTAAGTCTGTGTTTATCTTTCTTTTTATCAATTAGATTGTACTCACAGATTGCTCCCTCTTCATCAGTGTCCATGAGGATGAGAGAGATGTTAAAGTTCTCTTGTATTGGCTTCCATCAATCTCTTTTACAGTAGGATGTCTCAGTTTCCCTTGCACTGCTCTATGCAACCATGTAAACCAATGCATACATCACATAGATCAACATCCCTGACAAAAATATGCTTTTCCCAGCTGTTTTAACCTTCTCCCCACTCAGAGTATAGTAGGAGGTTAGGCTTCTCAAAGGTGGGGGAGACCAGATTGCTTCTTTGCTGAGTCTCATTTCAAGTCCTAGGGTGACACAAATCTGATTAACATGGCTTTGGTGCCCAGTTATCATGCCTAAGAGATACGAGTGTTCTGGTCCAGTGTAGGCAGTGGAGTAGTGTTGGAGAGGAGTTGTGTTGTATGTGGGTCTGCCTTTCAAATGAGATCTGAAATATATCTGAGTAACCCCAGAAGTTGCAGTCCTTGGAAAAAGCACATACTTCCAGCACAAAACTTAGCCTGGCTTAAAACAGCCAGAAATTGGTGGGAAACATCTTTTGCATTCTAAATATAGCCTGTGCTGCTTTGTCACAGTAGAAAGCAGCTTCACAGTAGCTGTTTTTAAAGCACAATTAACTAATTGTTATTGAACTAATCAGCATCGCTCATGCAGCATTCCTGATGGCACTGAGGTTCTGCTGCACTGGGGAAGCATTCTCCACTCCCACCTCTTTTTTGTAGGCATTGTGAGAAAATGGCCAATAAAAGCTGAACGTTTTTCTTTCGTGCTGCTTTTTGCTTTGTGGAAGGAGGGACTGCAAACACCTGCAGATACACCTTTTTGTTCTTTCCTGGGAGGTACCATCCTTGCATTCCTTCTCTAAGCCCATACTGCAAGAAAACAACCTGTGTTTTGCTCTGCCCATTCTGCAGAGCAGTCTTGCTGTTTTATCTTGTGACCTTCTGTTTGTTGTGTTGAGTTTGGCTTTTAAAATCCACTTAACTGTTGCTTTTTTACGCCGTAACTTGAGGGCAGTGACTGCAATGGGAGAAGGAACAATCTGTTCTCCATGCCACTGTAGGGACAGAACATTGATATGGCAAGGATAGACTAGACATTTAAATAATAATTTGAGAGATATTTTAAGTGTTACTAATCTAGCAATAGATTGGCAAAGTAAATATTAATCTAGCAATACACTGGCAAAGTAAATGTTAATCTGAGAGATATTTTCAGTACTATTAAAATGAGATATTTTCAGTATTATTAAAATAGCAATACATTGGCAAAGCTTGTGTGAGGATAGGAGAGAAATCTCTAAAGAGATTGGTGACCAAGATCTCCCAAACATCTGACCAGGCAGGGTGATCCTGCTGTGATGTGGGAAGATGGCTTTGGGCTCTATCCATATCCTTTGCAGTCTTTTCCACAGCTGTGTGTGTCAGGAGGCAGTGTGTAAACATCAGAGGTGTTGTACATGCAACCTCGACAGAGGTTCTCCTGTCCCTCTGCCCTGGTGAGGCCACATCTGGAGTAATGTGTTCAGTTCTGGGCCCCCCAGTTCAAGAGGGACATAGAACTGCTTGAGAGAGTCCAGTGCAGAGCCACAAAGATGATTAAGGGCATGGAACATCTCTTATGATGAGAGCCTGAGGGAGCTAGGGCTCTTAAGCTTGGAGAAGAGGAGGCTGAGAGGTGACCTCATCAATCTTCATAAATAGGTAAAGGTGAGTGCCAGGAGGCTGGAGCCAGGCTCTGCTGGGTGATGCCCGATGACAGGACAAGGGGCAATGGGTGGAAGCTGAGGAATAGGAAGTTTCATTTAAACATGAGGAGGAGTTTTTTCACTGTGAGGGTGACAGAACACTGGAACAGGCTGCCCAGGGTGGTTGTGGAGTCTCTCTCTCTGGAGATATTCAAATCCTGCCTGGATGTGTTCCTGTGTGACCTGGTCTAGGTAATCCTGCTCTGACAGGCAGGTTGGAGTGAATGAGCTTTCCAGGTCCCTTCCAGCCCCTGACATTCTGTGATTCTGTGAATTGTCAGCACATGCAACACTGAATATTGCTGTGTCTTCTCTCTGCTTGTTACTCACTAGGTAGATAAGATTACAGCTGATATGTCAGAACATGCTCCAACCACCACTCCATTATAATGTGTAGACATACAGATTAGAGGCTTTTTAGGCCTGGAGCTGTCTCTTTGTTCTGTGTTTATGCAATACATTGTGCAATGAGATTCTGGCCTCTAGGTGCTAACACCAAAATGCAAATATATTGATTACTGGGGAATGAAAGCAGGCGTGTTCACAAAAGCATGCTTTGATGAACAGGGAGGGGGGAATGCTTGCTAGGGAGAAGAGGATCAGAGGTCTTTACAAAACAGAAATTTGCCTGGGATTGTTTGGAACTGTGGGATCAAGCTGATGCACAGAAAATCTTCAATCTCTCTCACAGCATTTTTTTTCCCTCCTTTTTTTGAAGTGGCTTGAGTATGAGGGAATCTTGTTCCAGGCTTGTCTGTGACCTGTGTATTTTTTGAAGTGGCTTACGTGTGAGGGAATCTTGTTCCAGGCTTGTCTGTGACCTGTGTGTTTTTTGAAGTGACTTGTGTATGAGGTAATCTTGTTCCAGCCTTGTCTGTGACCTGTGTGTTTTTTTGAAGTGGCTTGTGTATGAGGGAATCTTGTTCCAGCCTTGTCTGTGACCTGTGTGTTTTTTGAAGTGACTTGTGTATGAGGGAATCTCGTTCCAGACTTGTCTGTGACCTGTGTGTTTTTTGAAGTGACTTGTGTATGAGGGAATCTTGTTCCAGCCTTGTCTGTGACCTGTGTGTTTTTTTGAAGTGGCTTGTGTATGAGGGAATCTTGTTCCAGGCTTGTCNAATACTGGCATTACAAGAACCAATTAGAAAATCAGTAGAGGAGAGATCCTTTGCTACCGAGAAATTGGAGCAGATGTGAAGAGCACCAAGGAATGCCCCATAAAAAACAGTTACTAAGTTTATGCAATGAATCATGAGGATTTGTAGCCTACTTGTGCTGCAGAGCATCGTGACAACTATCACTGAGAAAAGGAATAGGAGTTTCACATTGATCAGAAGCTCTCAGTGCCATACAGCCCAGAGAGCAAATATCCCAAGGAAGCAGCAAGAAAAACTAAGGTGAAGCTTCTGCAGTGCGTGGAGCTCTGCTCTGGTGTGGGCAAGCCACTGGGGATTTTAAGCACCTTCTCTTTAAAGGTTATAAGCATTTGCAAACTCAAACTGAGTGCAGTGCAAGCAGAGGCTGTTCAGTACAAGTGGAAAACGAGGGCAGTAATAGGTTTAAATGTGGATTTAGATATGTAACTGTGTTCATGGGCTCATTTTGACACTCCACATTTCCAGATAGAGTCATTGTCTTTATGTGGTCCTGCCAACATCATCCAATTTTGAGCCCTTTGGTGGTTTGTTTGTTTTTTTTTCACTAATTACTCAACAACCTTCTCAGCCTTTCTCCTTATGTTTTGGCTGAGAGAGTTTCAAGGAGACAACCTCAAAGGTGAATGGAAATCAGATAAGAAAATAAATGTTTACAAATATCTGCATGAGATTCCAAGGCAGGATACGTGCACAGAATTTGACTTCATGAATACATACTACTTTTATTTATTTATTTATTTTTAATCAAGGGAAGTGAAATGCTTTCCACCTGCCAAGAACTGAGTTTGGACCCTCGGGGGTCTGTGTCAATCCTGCTATAGTTGATAATGTGACTAACACCTAAAGCAGTGTGAGGTATGCAGCTTTAACCTTGCTTTTTATGTATTCATGATTTCGACACCCATGAAAAAATTCAGAGCTCAGGTAATCTCAAAGTGCATTCCTAGAAGGTAAAAGGCTTTTGAATTCACCTTTAAAATGCAGTTGCTTTTATTGGCACAGGCTGTCCATACATTCAGCGCGGCTTGGGGTTTCAAACAGGTAGAGTCTTTAGGGATGTGTTTCCTTCTTTGTGAAGTATTTCATTTCACCCTTAATGTGTAATGTGCTGTCTGCACAGAGCCACATCAAGCATCAGCAACACTTCTCGGCTGTCCCTTGCTGTCAACAAGAAATCTGTGCTTGGAAGAGGAGGGATACATCAGGCTTTGAAAGTTGAACAGAGGGACAGGCTCACAGGGCACGAAACCAAACAATTTGCATCTCAGCAAGGCTTGGGGTAGCAAAGAGAAATGTCTTTCTTCTGCATCGTCTCTGTTGCATTGTTTTTTTCCCTCCCATCAAATTTTCTACTGCCATGCCAGCAAAAATACAGCTCCAGCAGTGAGAGTGTCAGTGAGGAATGATCACTGTCAGGTTTTGACCAATATGTTTCTTAGACATGCTCCAAAAAGGGTTTGAGGCAAAGCTGTGGTTTTCTGGCAGTGGGCTGCACACGCAGGCTCTTCAGATTGTGACAGGGGAGACATAGATTGGATATTAGGGACAATTTCTTTCCTGAAAGAGCGATCAGGCATGGGAAGAGGCTGCCCAGGGAGGTGGTGGAGTCATCATCCCTGGAGGTGTTCAAAACACATGTAGACACAACACTTTGAGACATGGTTTAATGGCTGTGTTAAGTCAATGACTGGACTCTGATCTTAAAGGTCTTCTCCAACTGAAACCACTCAATGATTCTAATGATTGTGTCTTGAAAGCAGCAAGTGTTGCAGGCTGGCAGGCAGGATCCAAAGAAAAAGGCTGTTATAGACACTGCTTCTGACCTGAGTATTGAGAGCACTTTGAAGCTGTCAGCTCAGGACACCGTCAGACCACTACCTAGAGAGAAAATATGTGGCTAAAGTGATCCATTTTCCTCTGTGATTGTACTTATTCCTGTTTCCCTGAGCATGCCATCATCTGCAAATCTCCGAGATGTATTTTCAGGTTTGTGCTGTGTGATCAGTTTGGCCTCACACTCTGATGCGTGCTGTGAAAGTCTTAAAATCTTGAGATTTTGGGTCCTTAGCAGAACAGCACAGTGTGACACTCGGTGCAGCCAGCTGCCTCTGCTGAGCACTGCAGCAGGCTACCCACCGACGTCGTCGAGTCTCCGTCTCTGGAGAGATTCCAAACCCACCTGGACATAATCCTGGGCAACCTGCTCTAGTGACCCTGCTTCAGCAGGGGGCTTGTACTAAGTGATCTCTTCAACCCCCACCACACTGGGATTCTGTGTTTTGGTCCTTCCTGAAGTGCAGGAGCCAGGGCAGCTGGGTACCCCTGTGAATAACTGGTATTTTGCTGATGGTTGTTGTCACCTCATTTGCTACATCCAACCAAAAAAAAAAAAAACCACCAAAAAACACCAACCAACCAAACAAAAAAAACCAAACAACCACTAAACAGTTTTAACCAAGCACTGGCACAAAGGCTATTTTGGATTTTACCTTTCACGTTTTAATTGTACAGCAATAATTTTGCAATAGAGTTGCCGATGGCGAGCATGCAAAAAGACATTAACTTTATTTATGTTTTGGATTATTAATGTGGCTGTTAAAATTCCTCCAGTTAGTTTTGATTGAATTGTTTTTTTGTGCGATTCTGTCGTTTAATGGAGCGGTAAATAAGAATTTCTGATAATGAGCCCAAGCATCTGTCACAACAACCTGGCGCCGGTTATTAACATTTCCATTAACGGCAGGGTGGGCAGTGATAATATGGAAACCACACAGTTAGAACAAAATAAATAGTTGGTGTCAGGCTGAGTGGGTGTTAATTACTATTTTATTTTATAACTCTGAGGGGAGGGAGAATCGGTAGAAAAAAATGTGACTTATGAAGGTCATTCTCTCTAAAGAAAGAAGTCTCCAGAGGAACAGATAACCAGGGCTATCTGACTCGAGTAGTGAATGTTTTAGCACTTCTATTTATGGCCCGTAAAGGGGCAGCGAGAAAAGAGGCAGCTTTCTGGGGTGGGCTGGGTGAAGGCTACAGCACCGTGAAGGCAGAGAAAGGAGAAGTGCACCCTTTGCCCTGCCCCTCTCTTCCTCCTCCTGGAGTTTGAACAGGACACGCTCCGGCACCTTTTCTGCAAGCAGAACACGTGCTGTTTTGTTAAGACCTGCCGGAGGCAGAGACAGCAGGTCGGGGAAACAGACTGTCCTTGCTAGCCGCTGGGGAAGAAAATCCACCTGCACCAAGTTGGAGCTTGACAAAGGGAAGGATGGGGTGACCCAGGTGCACTCCAAGATTAGTTTCTAGGACAGCACAGTGCAAAGAAGAAAGCCATCAGGAGCCAAAGAGTGCCAGCATGTATCTGTGAAGGTGTAATCAAAGCAGAGCACTGAAAGCTGTGGAATCGTGGGATGGTTTGGGTTGGAAGGGACCTTTAAAGGTCACCTAGTCCAACTCTCCTGTAGTTAGCAGGGACATCTTCAACTACAGCAGGTCGCTCAAGGCCCCATTCTATATGACCCAGAATGTTTCCAGGGATGGAGAGGTCACTTTCACTCGTGAGTCTTGCTTGGAGCCTTGCAAACAGGCTGTGATAAAAGCCTCGATGCTGAGGAGGAGACCAGGCTGATGAAGGCCAGGGGGTTGCCTTGCTCCCGAGTACTTTCAGGAGTGTTTGGACAGCAGCACAATGTCACTGCCAAAGGCAAGCCCTCCAGATGTTACAATAGAACGAAGATAAAATTCTCTTTTTGTTTCCCAAAGCTGCTGGCAGGAATTGAGTTGATTCAATGTCTAACCCAGTCTGTGTGGGACAGAACATAACCATGACCAGAGGCTCAGTTGGTCCTCAGTCCACGTGTACTGAGACTTTCCTGTGGCACAGATACCTCCTGGGCTCACTCTGGCAGCTGACTCGTGGCATAAACAGAGTCTACTCTGGGTTCTTTTACAAATGGAAATTTGCAACCTGGTTATGAACTAGTTCTGCTTGTCACTATTAATTCTTCTCTTTTCTTTTCTCTCTAGCACCAGCACTGGCCCCACAGAACATCCAAGTAAACTCCCTTTCTGCAAGCCAGCTAGAGCTCACCTGGGACCCCCCTCCTGCTGACAGCCAAAATGGGAACATCCAAGGCTACAAGGCAATCCTCCTGTTTCCACTGCTTTCATTTATCTTGCATGGCATTGCTGTTACTTGTGAGATAGCTCCACATGCTACAGTTGCCCCAATGCATAAGGCAAATTAAAACAGCATTCAGACTGCAGTACAGAAATGGCACCAAGTCCCAAAACCAAAAAAAAAAAAAAAAAAAAGGAGGGGGG
>VWYK01102870.1:19216-83202 GCA_013399775.1 Semnornis frantzii
AGGGGGGAACAAGATTTGGGCTTGGAGAAAAAAGAAAGTATTTTGCTATTTGTGGAGTAGGAGAGCATGGGGAAACAGGGTATTCAGATAAGGAGGAAGCTCCACTTACACAGGCAACATATCTGCTCCAAAAAGCAACAGACACACAAGAGCTGGGGGCAAGAAATATATTGAATAAAATTAACTGAGCTCTCTATCTATCAAATGTTACAAGCCACTAGGAAAAACAGAACTTTCTCCAAGCTATAAGCCTGAGCCAGGTCAGATTTTGGGAGAATTATTTCATTTCCTTAACTTTAACAAAATTAAATCATAGCATTAATTGCATTTGGTTCATAGGCAACAAGCACGTTGCAGAGGCATGTTGTTTAGCTTCTCCAGCATGAGAATGGACCCTCTGAGACTGGAAATGGGCAAGTCTACAAACAGTGGAGCTTGGCTTGGGTTCAGTGTCTGGCTCTGCCTCTGACCATGAATTTAAGTCCATAAGTGAAGAAAAGCCAAGCCAATGTGAATAATCTGGCATCCTTTCTTGGCAGTAACAAGCATCCTTATATATCAATTCATGTCCTTTTCCTTTTGTACACATATATATGGCTCTAACAGCTTGGCTTGTAGAGCCAAGGTGGAGTCTTGCCTTGGCTCATTCTCTCAACTTTCTGGCTTGCACTGGCCTGTTGTAATGCTCTTGCTGCCAGGCCTGTCCAATAAGTAGGGCTGGCACCACTTTTCCTCTTGGAAGCAACTTCTCCAAAACCTAATTTTATGGCATCAGGATGAAAATTATGTAAGGGAAGAATGGAGAAAAGTGCCTCAAGGAACTTTAGGGAAAGTCTTTATTACCCTCTTCAGAAAGGCATTTGTGTCTTGTGAACACAAATGGCGTAACTGTTGTGTGCATTCAGAGGTGAATTATGGACAACTGTATCAGGATAGCAGTCCAGACAGGCAGTGAGTGTTTCAGGGAGAGTTAAAAACCTGATCTCTCCTTGCTGAGCCCTGGCAGTTACTATCTGCTGTCATTAGACTACCTTCTTCTCAAAAATAAGCCCATGCTTTATTTTTGAGTGAGGTACTCAGCCTTGGGGGTCACTGGACAGGGGGGAGTTTGCCAAGGGAAGATAAAAGATTGGGCATGTGCTGAAAAGCATTGGTATCTCCTTGGAATGGGGGAGTGCAGAGCGAGGCTGTGCCACCTTCCTCCTTTTTTATGGCTGCAATTCTCAGATCTTTTCGAGGTGTGGGATATGCCACCTCATCTCGTTGTTCCAACAGATTTATTACTGGGAGAGTGACATCCAAAATGACACAGAGAAAGTGAAGGTCCTTTTCCTTCCGGAGACAACCATCCGGCTCAAAAACCTGACCAGCCACACGCGCTACATGGTCTGCATCTCCGCATTCAACGCAGCTGGGGATGGCCCCAGGAGCAGCCCCTCGCAGGGCAGGACACACCAGGCAGGTATGGGACCCTCATCTTGTCTCAAAGCACAGACTTGGTGATGACCAGCATGTAACTGGGCAGCAACTGAGGGAAATGGGTGGATGCAGGAGGGTACTGGTGCTCAGATTGAGCTTTTGGGTGAGTCATTGCTTTATAATGGTCCTGGAGGGGGAAAAAAATGTTTAAATAAGGGGACCATGTGGGAAAGGGAGTAATACAGTAGAAAGGAGACTGGCAGAAGGCATAGTGCCTTCGCAAGACTGTCTTTGAGTCTCTTTCTGACCTCCACTATTGCATCTGAAAATCCAAAGAAACTCTCCTCTCCAGTGCCTGGGAGTTGCCCAAAGAGTCCTGAGGAGAATTGTTGTGCTTTTTCTGGTTCCTCAGCTTTTTTTCATCTGACTCAGCAGCCACCCAGACAGACTGAGCTCTCTCTGTGCTGGATGTGACTGTGGTTTCATCACAGGGTGAAGGCAATGCCCTTGCTGGTGGCTGTGAAGAGGAGCTGTGCACTTGAGCTGTATGCCCACACAGCACCTTTCCGAGGGTTTCTCTCTACTGTGTTCCATCTCCTTGCTTGCTTTTGAGGTTCAGCATTGCAGCTGTGTGTCTGGGTTTTTAAGGACAGGCTGTTGTTTTCTGATGGATTACAGGACGTTCGGATGCAATTGACAAACCCCGCTCTCAATTTGTTTCCTTTAGATTAAGGCTGGGCAAATAAACGAACGTTTTATAATATATAGGTGTATCAGGCTGACTAGCCCTGCTGCAATTCGATCTGTTTGTAATCCTTTCAGCACCCAGTGCTCCCAGCTTCTTGGCGTTCTCTGAAATCACTTGCACTACGCTCAATGTGTCTTGGGGTGAGCCGACGGCAGCAAATGGAGTCCTGCAGGGTTATCGAGTAGTCTACGAGCCTTTGGCTCCCGTCCAGGGTAAGAAAGGCTTCTGATCATACATATTCATGGAGCAACGACAGCAAAGTACTGTAGTATCTTTTTATCTCTGCCCAATTTCCTGCTTGCTCTCTGCTGTTTTCCAAGAGAAGCCAGGTGGCAGAGGGTAAGTAAAACAATTCTGCTTTTGCCAAAACTCTAATATTGTGGAATATAGCTTTTGTCTGTCCTCTCTCATTTTCTCGCACAAACTATATTCTGTGTGATTTGAAGAGTCATTTTGTGGTCGTCATTACCTGGTATGGGTGAAGAGGAAGCTCAGCCTGAGAGTGCCTGATTGTCTCCCTGCGTTGAAATTGCTGAGTAGGCTCCGTCCCAGAATAATCATCGGGCACATTCGTGTTGCTTATCAAATCATGTGTCACTTCTGTTATCATAAAGATTGCCCAGGCATCCAATCTACTAGTCATCAGTGGGACCACTGCCACTTCTGACAGGTGAAAATAACTGTGTTAGGAATGTGGTTGTGTCTGCTTACATGGAGTTTCCACAGGATCACAGGATGCTAGGGGTTGGGAGGGAACCAAAGAAATCATCAAGTCCAGTCCCCCTGCTAGAGCAGGACCAGGCAGTCTAGCTCAGGTCACAGAGGGATGGATCCAGACAGGCCTTGAAAGGCTCCAGAGAATGAGACTCCACAGCCTCTCTGGGGAGCATGTTCCAGTGCTCTGTGACCATTACACTAAAGAAGTTCCCCCTTGTGTTGAGCTGGAACCTCCTGTGCAGCTTCCATCCATTGCTCCTTGTCCTATTGCAGGGAGCAAGTGAGCAGACCATGTGTCCCCCCGCTTCTGCCCCCCAGCCCTCAGATAGTTATAAACATTTTTTAAATCACCTCAGTCTTCTCTTCTCCAACTAAGCAACCCCAGGTCCCTCAGACTCTCCTCAGCAGGCAGTGCTCCAGTCCCCTCATCATCCTCATAGCCCTCCACTGGACCCTCTCCAGCAGATCCCTGTCCCTCTTAAACTATTTTGAGATACCTTTTAAACCCATCACTAGATTCAGGCTGGAGCAGAGCAGTAGGGTGACCACAAGTATTTCATTAATTTGCCAGAACAGCAACACAGAAGGATTTGGCCTTTTTCTGAAAACAAATGCAAATTCATTCCAAAGGTGAATTAGAAAAGATTACAAAGTTTGTGGATGGTCTTATTAGTGTTTTTATATTCCTGGTAGATCGCCAATAGTTCAATAGGATGTCCAACTTTGGCAGCGTGACAGCAGGGAGAGTAATTTCAGCCATTGCCAATCCATTTTAAACTCTTTTCCAAAGCAATAAGGGTATCAATCATTCGTATTTGCTTCTCCTGTAAGGAAAAAAAAAGATCTATATTGTCTGAATATCCATATCTCCTGCACTGAGAAAGTTATATTCAAGAATGAAAACACAGGAATAAAAGTACTTTCAGCCTTCAGACTGGCAGGTCTGAGCACAAAGAGCCGAGGCAGAAAGCATTTCTGACTGTGACCAAGAGATGTGCAGAGGGTATGCAGGAGGTTCAGGCCGTTTGGGCATTTCCTGCCTTTTATTCATTCCTACACAATGTTTAAGAACACACTTTTCCCCCCTGAAAACATGGAAGTGTCAGATCATGTTTTCTCTGCGTGCATTTGACTTAACACCCTCAGAATCTTTGTTTTATTTTCTTCTCTTTCTCACCTCTACCTCTACTATCTCTGACTCCAGTTTGTCTTTCCTTTCCCTGTAGATTTGCGCTACAAGCGGGGAGGTTATGGAGAGCTCTTCCTCAGATTCTCAGTTTTAACCTAAATTTATTCCCCAGTTTCTACCCATTTGCTCTTGTGACAATGTTTTGCTTTCAGCAAACACATTTATTCTCTCGCTGTGGCTGTAATCCCTCCCTTGGTGTCACCACTTTCCTCCAACAGAGAAACCAGGCTCTTTTACTTAGGGAGCAAGGTAAAGCCAAACCCATTTGAAGATGGAGCATGTCATGGTGCTGAATGCAGGCAGCTGCCAGACTCCACAGTCCCAGAGTGTCCTTACAGCCCCAGGTATCACAGTATCACCAAGGTTGGAAGAGACCTCAAAGATCATCAAGTCCAACCCTTTACCACAGACCATGGCACCANTCCTCTGTGCCTGCACTACAGTGCACCAACATAGATGGACCAGACCCTCTGGAGCTTTTCTCTTGCATCGTTTGACTTTATACCCCTTCGTGATTTTCACCTGAGCATCCTCACCATGGTGGTGACACGTCCTGCCTTCCCACTCCCAAGCCACCTCTTTAAACCTGCACATTCTGCTAACAGAACCATCTGTTCTTTAGCACAATCCTCTCCCTGTTTGACCTTTTATTGTTTAAGCTTTACAGCATTATGTTTTACACAATAATAGACAACAAAATTGCCCTGGAGCTTTTTTTAACAGTTCCTTTTTTGGTTTTTTGGTTTTTGTTTTTCCGAACATGACTTCAAAATGACAAATGCTTCCTGATTTGTCTCAGAGAAATGAAATAGTACACCTAGGGAAGGAGGGGGCACTTTTACTGCTTCCTTGTTAACCAAGGAAAGATTCCCTGAGTTATAAATTGCATCTGGGAGAAAACTTTGAACAGAAATCGCTCAGACATTTTTCTTTATTTAACTGATAAAAACTGAAAGCATCATCCTGATTTGCATAAAGCAAGCATCTGGATTGAAAAACATCTTTCTTCTACATTTTTGTAGAAAGATAAATTAGCAAGAAGCCCTCTCTAGTGGGAGAAATGTTCTTCTACTCTGTATTCTGGGTTGAAATGTGTTATGCATGTCTACAGAACCAGAAAAATGCTAAAAAGACTGTAAATTCCAGCTTTGTCCTGTAAAATATTTTATAAACCGAATTCTTCCCATTGACTGACTTCTAGAAAGTTTCAGTAAAAAACTACATTTTTGTTTACAAAGCACTCATTAGTGCAGCACTGAGAATCTAAAAGGGAAACCATCTATGAACCTCGATGAAGAAAACAGCACCGGTTTTAATTCATCCACGTATGAATAATTCCTCAGAGAGTGAATGAAACACAAGTGATGACTTCAGCCTTGTCCAAGCTAATAGTGCTTTGATTGCACCTCCTGTTGCAGTGGCATCTATACCCTCAAAATCCCCGTGACAAAGGCATCCTTCATTCTGCATTCACTTGGTAATGGTGGGAATGACAGGAGGAGATGAAAGGAAAGAACCTGGCCCTTGTTTTCTCCTCCAGGCAATGTTGCAGGTTAGGAGGCAAAGGAGCGATGGAGAAATGCTTGCTTAGGAAGTGATCTGCAATGTGCAGTCCTCTCCGTTTACCTCCTCCTTTCTTCCCAGAGTAATTAGTGAAGTTGCATGAAGTCTCTTGGTAATTTCCCAGTTGTGTTGTAAGGTTTTTTTCCTTGTCAGTAGCCACTTATCAAGCTTAAACTCTAATTATACTTATCAGTGCTGAAAATTGGCTATTATCACTACTTAAACTCCTGCTAATTGTAAGAAACACTTTCTTAGCAAACTGTTAGATAATTTTACTTACCATCTAGATGTAATAAGCTCCCCTTTATCTCTCTTTCTGCATTGCAAACTTCCAATTCTTTTATCTGCCTGGCTCCTCCAGGGGTAAGTAAGGTGGTGACCGTGGACATCAAAGGGAACTGGCAGCGCTGGTTGAAGGTCCGAGATCTCACCAAGGGCATGACCTATTTGTTCAGAGTGCAAGCCCGAACCATCGCCTACGGGCCTGAACTGCAAGCCAACGTCACAGCTGGGCCAGCAGAAGGTAAGTGGAACCATAAAAGCCAGATCACTTATTCAAACAAGGTCCAGCAGTGGGGAATAGTGCACTCAGGGCTTCACATCAATTTCCAAGCCAAGGAGAAATTGAGTCACAGGAGCTCAGGACATGATTCAGTGGGTTTCACAACTGCCCATGAAAAACATGTTTCCCTTTTTCCTCTAATCTAGAAGTCTGATGTGAATAAACAAAACAATGTGAATAAATCATAACACAAATGGGCTAGCTGGGGATTTGAGAGCTGCAGCCTGACAGCGTGGTGCATAATTCTGATGGTACTGCGATGCTGTGGAGTCAGAACTGGAATGACTCTGCCGAAACCAGCAGAGGTTCCTGGGTGTAAAGCCAGAAAGACTTCACAGTTATTCTCTCCTGGTGCTTCAGCTTATTCAGAGGGAGAGATCTGCAAATTTCCTGATATGTCAAGAGGAGCTGGAGGCTGAACACCAGCTTGGTTCAACGTGTGTACCAAAAGGGTTTGTTTTCCTCTTCGATCAGTAATTTTGATAAACAGATAATCTAACAAGGTAAATGCCCTCCAGTGAGAGAAGCCTGCCCAGTAAATCACAGCGCATCAAAGTAATGGTCCCATTTCTGATTTTTGCTTCTTTTCCAGCTCTGGGAAATATTTGTGTGTTCCATCAGAGCCACATCTGGCAGTTCCACCCTTCTTGGTGCCAGGAAGCTTTCATTTTATCACAGTACCCTTCACAGCCATTATCTGGGACAACAGTGCTGTGGACCCGCAGCTTAACTTTCATGCCCCACCACAGACAGCAGAAAGCAGGAATCCTCTCAAATGTGATGGTGGCATCTTCCCAAGTGAATGGGAAGGCAGCTGGCCCCATGAACCTCTCCCTGAAATTCAGAGGCTACCTGAACTCTGAAGTCAGAAATAATAATGGCAATATACAAACACTGCAGATAAGCTAATAGCTCAAATGAGAGGGTTTTTTCTCTTTCCTTCTTAACACAGGTATCTGTAAAACTCAGCCATTTATATGTAGCTGCTGAAACCAGCCCATTGAGCTGGCTTATGTTGCCTGTATGTTGACCAACACATCTAGATTATTTTCCCCCTCTGGACTGGTAAAAGAAATGGAGAACACTGCAGTCAGTCTGTGGTACCATCACCATTTGCTACTTTTGATTCATCCTTCAGGGTCTCCCGGCTCCCCTCAGGAAATTCTGGTGACAAAATCTTCTTCTGGACTGACTCTTCAATGGACTGAGGGAGATGCAGGAGAAAAACCCACAACTGGCTACATTATAGAGGCACGACCCTCAGGTAAGCCATGAGAACTGTAGAAAGCTTGATGACGTGAGCTCCCTTCCTTCAACCCACGCTGAAAGCCATCCTGCAGTGGGAGAGGTTGGTTGTCATCCCAGTAAGATCATGGGATTTTGTGAGAGAATGCTACTGCCAACCATTATTAACCCATAGCTGGATTAATATGTGGCTTAGCAGATTGTCTCCTGTTTAGGAAGAGACGGAAAATGACGCTGAGTGCTCTGGCTTTCACTGTGCTATATCGCTGGTAAATCATCCAGCTGATGAGCTAATATAGTTAATAATTAAAACTCATTTAAATGCTTACTGCGTCTTTCATGCACAAGGGCTAATAAGTGCTTGCAAGTTACATTGTGAGGACCACAGATAGAAATCTGTCCTCTCCCTGCAGCAGAGCACAGCAGCTAATTACTGTTTTGCTGTTAATAACAGGGCAAGGACTTTAGCACCATGTACACATCGCTTCCCCCATTTGTTCTACAGGGAAGGCATTAGCAGGGGGGGAAGGAATCTCTGCATCACCACAGTTTTTCTCAGTGCTTTCCCAGATCCCCTTTTCTTCTGGGATTTGCATCGTCCTGAAGCTGCAGTCTGCTTTTTCCAGAATATCTCCCCAGCAGGACAAGGTCATTATAAAAGTAGGCATATGCTCCAGCCTGTTTGCAGCCTCTCCCAGCTTGGTTCCTCTTGCAAACTCAATAAGTGCACACTTTCTGATGACCAGATCATTAAGAAAAAACAGTGAATGCTGCCAGACCCCTGTGTAATCTCACTTGATAATTTCCTTCCAGTCAGACAGTGACTGTTGATAACCATTCACTCGGGACGGTTTTCCAGCTGGTGATGCATCTACCAGATACTTGTTTCACGTAGGCCACGTTTGAATGTCACCGTGTCAAAAGCTTTGCTGGAGTCAGGATAGATGATGCCTACTCCTTCTCCTCTATTGACAAGGTCTGCTACCCTGTCACAGGAGGAAATTAGACATGATTTATACTTGACATATCCATGTTGGCTGCTTGTTCTTTCCTTTTTTACTTCTAGGTGCTTGCGCGTTGCATGATTATATATTGATTAAATAAATGCTTATCTGTTTGATTATACAAAGGATCTTCCTTCTTGTTGGTGTCTGGAATGTAAGGTGGCATTTCAAACCAATTATTTTAATTATGTTTAACCGGACCAGTAACAAAACTATTGCCTGCATTTCCATGGTCATCGCTGAAGATGTTTATTTCCATACCTGCATCTGATAGAGTATTTTCCCTAGTGTAGCTCTGCTGGGACCTTGAGATTTCTTCCCTTTTCCTGTCATTTCACTTGACAATTGTTTTCAAAACAAAGTCAAAGGACACTGCGTGCCTTCTCAAAGCACTGGAGCTTCACAGAGCCATCAAGGGGGGGGGTTAATTGGAGGCATGGCAGGGCCATGCTTCTGTTTCTCTTACATCAGCTTATTGATTCATGCCCTTATTTCTTCGTAGGTGGAAAATATTCTGTCTTGTTCCAACAGCATGGTTTAGGTAGCAAGTTAAGCTAAAACAGCTCATTGAAGTTCACTCACCAGGCTACATTTGCCCAAACAGGGCTTTCTGAGTAAGACCCTTTTAGAGAGGAAGCTGCAGCTCGTGTACAGATTGTCTGCAAGCTGGAAATTCAACTCGTGTGAGTGGTGACATTGCAAACTCATCCGACATTCCTGGCCTTCTCTCCATTGGATGGGAACAAACGTTTTACAGTTTGTGGCTAAGGATGTAGGATTTGTGGCCCACTCTTTTTAAGTAGGAAGAAAATAGTCCCTCCAAGGCAGGTCTGAGCTGCATTAACCCTGGGTCACTTCTGCTGGCCCCACTCCACTGATCCTGGAAACACACAGAAGAGGTCTTATTCGCCTGCTCTTGCAACCTGACCGTTGCGGCATTTAATTCCTCTCCAGATTATTTTAATCCTATTCATGCTGCTGTAGCAAATGAACTAGGCATTTGTATGCTGGATTCTCATCCTTCATTCTGGTTGCAGCTGTAGGGAGCGTGAAATGTGATCCAGGAGAGGAGACAGACTAATTGGAACGTTTGCTTATTTCATTCTAGTGTTGGCTTCCTTTCCGTGCCACTTTTCTTCCTCATCTTTGCAAGGAGGAGCTTGAAATCTAAATTACGAGCTTAACAAAAGCACGGAACTAATTCCTCCTGTCAGGTCTGGTCATTCAGAGCAGTTTCTGTTTGAGTATAATTCTAAGAATTTGTTTCTGCACATTGATTTATGGAGATAGTAGCTTATGGATTGGAGCCACCTTTGTTTTCAGGGAGTTGTCCAAGAGAAGAGCAGTTGACTCGTGCCCTTCACATAATATCAAGGAAAGAACAGATATTCATCCTTCTGAGATCAAAAAAGGGGCATTGAACAGACAGATGAAAAGCTTTAGCTTGTTGCCAATATTTAAATGCAATACCACTACCTTAGTGTTTCACATCTCAAGTGTCATCTATTATAGGCCTCATTACCCCAAACGTTATATGCTGTATCATCTCATTTTCCTTGCTGTAGCTCCCTGCCAAGACTCTTCCATAAGAGTAGGAGGGTGGCTTTCTGTCAGAAATGGCAAACCCTATCCCCTTTTGTCACTTCCCTTTGAATTTGCAGTGTCCTGCTGTGTCTCCCAGGCCTCCAGCTGCCCAGCTGAGTTTAGCAATGGTGGCAGCAAGCAGCTGAGATTGTTCATTTGATCTCCCCATTTCTTTCCCAGATTTATAGAAGGTGACCAGCCTGTCCATCTCTTCTGCATTTTCAGTATAGCTATGCATAGGGACGAAGCAGGCAGACCAATATTTTTTCCCAGAGTGATCTGTGCTGGAGGAAGAAGACATTACAGAAAGAGAAGTTTTTCTTTTCCTTCAACTTCTCCATCCTTGGAGAAGATTCCAGTTTAGCTCCTTGTGCACTATAAGAAATACAATTAAGCAGCTTCTGTCACTGCAACCATAAGCACTCCCCAGACATCAACTAGGCTGGCTAAGGAATGGGTATTAGATCGTGTCCTTGGTCCTCACATACAGAGGAAAGGACAGAAATGGCTCAACAGTGTTAAGGTTCCCAGTGCTGCTGGAAGTAGAGAAGTTGGGTTTGCCCCTCTTTTCCCATCCCTGTGCCACATCCATGGGGCTCCTCTGTCTGCACTGTGCTTTAATTCATGGGCATGTGCCCTGCAGAGTTCCAAGCAGTCTCACACCAACTTGCCTCCCCAGTTATCCCCTGTCTACAAGTGAGGTGTTTCCACATAACGTTCTAGGGGTCCACACTGCCAGGAGTGCATGTGGATAAGTAACTGCCAGCAGGAGACCTTCCTGCCTGTGTTGGCCTGCTGCAGCCATCTTCAGCTGCAGGGCAGCCTTGTAGGTGTTTGGTCAGAGAGTCACAGAATGGTAGGGTGATGGAAGAGACTTTAGGAGATCATTTAGTCTAACACAGGTTTGTGTAGAGCAAGTTGCACAGTAGTGCATCCAGGTGGGTTTTTAAAGTCTCCAGAGAAGGAGACTCAGCCTCTCCTCAGAGATGTTCCAGCCCACTAATCATCTTTGTGGCTCTCCAGTGGACACTCTTCAGTAGTTCCCTGGCCCTCTCGAACTGGAGAGCCCAGAACTAGACACAGTACACCAAGTGTGACCTCACTAGGTCAATCAACTTCATAGCCTGACAAACCTCTTCTGCTTCCTCTCCCCATCATACATTTTGGGTTTTGTTTGCTTGCTTTTCCCAAGCAGAGGATGACTTTTGCCCAGTGTGAATTGCATCTTCACATGCATCCAATAATAATATTTTTAGCACTCTGGTTGGCGTGGACTGGCCAGTTAAACTCAGATCAGCCACAAGTCATAAGCTTAGGATACAAACAAGGCAGAAAAGTGGGGTTTTTGCTCACCAAGATGATCAGTGCCATGAAGGCAGCAGACCTTTTGGGCAAGAACTCATCTAGTTGAAGTGGGGGTCGTCCTTCCCAGAAACGCTGCTTTTCACTTCCCACACCTCGAGGGCAGATCTCACTTTAGTTTCCTTTCTGGTGTCTTGAGGAATGTTTTTCTGTTTTCTCCCTTTTCTATTTATTTTTAAACAAATGAGGGAGCGCAGTGTCAAACATGGCCACAAACCAGCAGAAGTCAGTAAATTCAAAGTGAAGGGTGCAGCTGCATTGCCGGCATCTGCCATGGGGCCTTTGGTTCACTGCTGCTCACAGCCGATATGCCCAGGCTGACAGTTTGTCAGCCTTCACTTCCCATTCTTGTCCTCTCACAAGTCTGCATGATAATCCAGCCCTTTGCCTCTGACAGAAACAGCCACACGCTAGTTTTGTCCTCTGCAGGAGGAATGCCACTTGCCTTCAGCTGGTCTTAACTCTCAGCAGCTTCTTACCTCATAAACCTCCTAATGAGTAATTAGCAGAAAGTTTTACAGCAGGGCTGTGTCTCGATCCAAGCGGGGAAGGCTGCTGGTTCAGACCCCAGTAACTGACAGCCTTCCATCTCTGCAGCCACAGCATGGCAGTGGTTTTTCAGTGGCCCCGGTTAGCAGAACCAGGAGCGAGCCAGGAGCCTGTGCTGCTGACTGACAGTTCCATTCAGCATGGAGACCTCGATTAATTCCCTGTGAAGCCAGGCTGGCCCGTGGCTGGTGTGTATGGCTGCACCACGCCGTGCTGCTCCTCACCAACACAGGATGATGGCTGGGGCAGGCTGGACATCATGTTAGGTCAGAGGTGATTTCATCTTCCCCTGCCATTCAGCTCTTCTCTCCATGCATATGGCTCACTCCCAGACTGGATGCAGAAGTCAAGTCTGGGAGGTAAAGATCAAATCTCAGCAGGAAATAGGGCTGGGAAAGGTTCTGGTGAAGCATTGATAGGAGCAAGAAGTAAAGAAAAATATTTTTTACTGAGAAGCTTTTCTTCCATCAGCCATTTAGGGCCTTTTATTTTATTTTTTTTTTTTAATTAAAGATGCTGAGTGCCCAGTGGAAAACCATACTAAAAAAAAAAAAGGGACAGATGTTATTGAAGGACATTTGTGCAGCTTGCTGCACAAGCATTTGTGAGCTTGCTACCAGCTGTGTTACCTCTCTCAGGTATTAAGCAGGAGTGGGCTGGGGCTGGCTGAGCCCTACACCTCACTGCAGGAGTTGTGTTGCCAGCTTTGCTTTTCTGAGCAGTTTCTGTGAGTTCATATCCAGTTGATATCCCAGCCACGGTGTGTGCATCCCTAAACTGAGTGGAAAATACTGTGTGCAGTGTGCTAATGATTTTCTACTGAACTTAAAGGCCAATCTTTTCCTATCACAGGTGACCTTCTAATGAATTCTCTTTCAGCTGGACTTCTAACATTTAGAGCAAACCTAGTTTTGAGGGATGGGGGAAGAGATACAGTGAATGAATTTAGAAGAGTGTGTGTGTGCTTTCAGTATTTCATCTCCAAGCTCATCACTGAAACAAAAAGCTTTGTAAGTGTGGATATATCTGATTGCACTTTCTGTGTACAAAGTGGAGCCTGGATAATCCAGATGAAGATAAATTAATTGAGGCTATGGAATTTAAAGCCTTGTTGGACAGGGTTTGGGAAGTCACAGACTGCACTTGTGCATAGCATTTGCTCAGAGGCAGCAGTGGGGCAGACATAAGGAAGTCCCCATTGCCAGGCTGCCACTCTGCAGATTTCTGGCCACTGTAGCTGCATGAGCAACTCTCTGCAATGCCAAGGATGCACATGCAGGTGCAATCTTGGCCAACCCCTGTTTCCTATCCCATTAAAAAAAAAAAAGGCAGAGAGATTTTTTTCAGTGGATCAAAGGGGATGGACCAGAGAAGATGTGACCACCAGCTAGAGCATCTCTGAGTCCTTGTGAGACAGGAATCCTTCCAAAGAAATATCTACCATCACCACCATAACCAAGGGGACAGAGATGTGGAAATGCAACACCTGCTTCTCCAGGGTGGCTTTCCCAACTTTTTGCAAGCTTTACAGAGTGGCTCAATTTGCACTTCTTGGTCTCTTGGATATTCTGCACCATGTAGCCTGATAGATTTGAGAAAATGAATGAGAAAGTGAACAGTTGTGTTTGTAGCAATGAGTGTTGAACATTCATTTTTATTGTTGCCTTTTCTTTCCCCATTTAAGTGGCTTTCAATGCAAACAAATTGTTTTTCAGACAATTCACAATGGGCTCAAATTCTCTTATTGCTCTTTACAAATGTGTTTATGAAAGCTCAGGCAATTCTAGCAATTATGGCAATATTTTATAGTCTGAGATGCATCTTCCTGGTATTGGTGGTTGCAACAATCCAACTTTGAAAGTGCATCCCTCACCCCACCCTCTGTAGAGAAACTAAATTCCAGGCTCTCTTTTTATTACATTGTCAGTTTACATGGTAGAAATAATCTCCTTCTATTGCCCTGTAAAAAGGAAGTCAATATTTTATCTCTTGTTTTATAGCCATTGTAATATCCAACTAATACATAACAATGGTGCATTATGATAACTTCATTATACTCTGATCATGCTGGTGAATAATGCATTGGTCTGAATTTTAAGCATGACAGAAAAATTACCTATTTTTATTGTTCTGTTGTATTTCTCAAATGTGGCTGGAACAATAACATTTCAACCTGCTTTTTGCATCCACTGAGACTGCCAATCCTCCTGATCAGAAAAGATGTAGTTTGGGAGTTGTTAGTCATTGTGTGCGTTGCTAGATGTGCAGCACAGTACAAATTACCGAGCCAATATTTACTGATGCCAAAGTTAAAACATTCACATGGAAATGCACCTGCAGTGTTAATCAATCCATCTCTGCTGCTGTTCCCTGTTGCACAGCAGTAGGCCGAGGGCCAAATTTTGCTCTGTTACATCAGTGCAATTCTGGAACCACTGTGATGACTCCAATTAGCTTACACTCAGGTAAACGCAAAGCAAATGAGAACAGATTCCTGCCTTACATTGCAGCAGCAGAGGAAGTCACTGAGGGCAGTGCTGCTGCCTCCTGCTTTATTGTTACCTTGATAACACCTCAAGCTGCAGAAGTCATGCTGGCACTTGAATCTCACGGTGCAGAGGACTTCCTTTCAAAGCAGGCAACCTCTGTGCTGGAGTCATCTCTACGCAGAGGTTGTCACTCTATTCCCATTGCTGTGGGGCATGCAGAGAAAAATAGGCATTGCTCAAACAGCTCTGAAAACCAAAAATAAAAGCTCAGTGGGATTCTCGTGTGGTCAGGTCTGTGAGAGCTATGCTGGCTTAGGCTAGATGAGAGTTTGGCCCCATGCGCAGACAGTGACTCCCTTTTGTCAGCAGAAATGCTGGCAACCAATTGTTACAGCACTGCATTCTGGTTAGATGAATGTTTGATTGCTGCACTCAGAGTTATTGACTGGAATTTTTAATTATAGGTGGTTTAGCTCCTACTGCTAACAGCATCCATCTTGTTGAAAGTCCTTTCCAAGGTAGTTAAGACAATACAAGATTATAAGTATGGATCAGGGGCCAGAGGACCCTCTCAGGGTGTGCATCAGGATCGGTGTCAGCATGGCTGCTGAGAACCAAGATTACCCTGCTGAAACATCCTCATCAGAATAGCATTGTGTATCAAACCAGTTTGAGGGGCTGAGACAAACAGAAACTCCCTGTTGGTTAAAACTGCATGGCACAGAAGCACAGTGCTGGCTGCCCTGCTTCATGGGCAGTGCCACGCTGCAGGCCAGCACACCTGAAGGGCATCTCACCACTGATACTGTGAAGCAAGCAGCACTCCAGTGACACCAATCCACCAGACACCAGTTCACATGAGGCCACAGTACTCTTTGCCAAGACCCAAACCTTTCATTAGTACACACTTCAGTGACAAGCTTTTTAGCAGGGGCTGTTGTGACAGGATGAGAGGTGATGGGTTTAAACTCAGGAAGGGAGGTTAAGACTAGATACAAGGAAGACATTTTTTTAATGTGAAAGGTTGCCCAGAGAGGTGATAGAAGCCCCAGCCCTGGAAAAACTGCAAGTCTGGTTGGACAGACTCTAAGTAACCTGATTGAGTTGAAGTTCTGGAGCCCCTGTTACAAGAGGAATATGGTGGTGGTGGAAGGTGTCCAGAGAAGGGCCACAAGGATGATCAGAGGGCTGGAGCACCTCTGCTATGAGGAGAGACTGAGGGAGTCGAGGCTGGAGAGGAGGAGACTCCAAGGTGACCTTATTGTGGCCTTTCAGTATCTTAAGGGGGCCTACAGGAAAGCTGGAGAGGGACTTTTTAGGATGTCCCTGGGACTGGGGGGAATGGAACAAAGCTAGAAATAGGCAGATTCAGACTGGATGTTAGGAAGAAGTTCTTCAGCATGAGGGTGGTGAGAGCCTGGAATGGGTTGCCCAGGGAGGTGGTGGAAGCCCCATCTGTGGAGGTGTTTAAGACCAGGCTGGATGAGGCTCTGGACAGCCTGATTGAGTGTGAGGTGTCCCTGCCCATGGCAGGGGGAGTGGAACCAGATGATCCTTGTGGTCCTTTCCAACCCTGACTGATTCTATGATTCAGTTCTATGATTCTCTGCCCCTGCTTACTGCAGAGGCAGTTGGACTAGGTGAGCTTTAAAGGTCCCTTCTAACCCAAACCAGGCTGTGATTCTATGATAGAGGAGTCAGCTTAGCAATGTAAACAGTAGAGAAGACCTGTGTGGTAAGCACTCACTGATGTAGCAGGTTGCTTTGGGTTTGCTTGCTCTGTCAAAGACAGGTCAAGCTGATATGGTGGTCTTACCTAATCAGGAAGGACCTTGACAGCTGGCAGCTGTTCTAGCCAGCTCAGGTCACTGTGAGTGCTGCTACTGCAGATTTTAAAGGAGACCTCTGCCATCTGAGCTGGACCCCTCCATGAGTAAATGCCTCTACAGATTGGGTCCTGCAGGGCATTCTGACATTCACTGAGCAGCCCTGAGGTAAGCATATCCAGTGCCTGTGGCTGAAGCACACAATGAACGACTCGGTTCACTCTGTGAGCAGAAGGAAGTGCCAGGGCACACAGCTCATGCCCTTTCTGCTGCTTTCCTAGATGAAGGGCTGTGGGACATGTTTGTGTTTCTCTCCTTGCTGCTTTCCTAGATGAAGGGCTGTGGGACATGTTTGTGAAGGACATCCCTCGCAGTGCTACCTCCTACACAGTTGGCCTGGACAAACTCAAACAGGGTGTGACCTATGAATTTCGGGTGGTGGCCGTCAATGAATTTGGCTATGGAGAACCAAGTGTCTCTTCTGTTCCAGTATCAGGTAATCATCAATTTTTTAAAAATATCCTTTGAAATTTCTTGGGGCTGGGGGAAAACCCAGATTCTCTAATTGCAACAAATAGTCAAGGGCAGCTTGCTTACACTTGTTTTAGGATACAAGCAGAGTTATACAATGGTGAATCAAGATTTGTTTTTACAGCATGCTTGACTCTCCAGAGGAAAGATGTGTGTGTGCCATTCTAAAATTTGACCAATTCTCAGGAATTTAATGAGTGCTTACATGTGAGATCTCCTACTCTAAGACTGATTTACAGTCTATGATTTGTTTGCTTTGTCACCTTTGCTAGTCTGTTGGGGTTTTTTTTACTTCCTTCTTATTTTTTCCTCCTCCCAAGGTTCTCTGATAAACATTTTCTGTGTTTTTCATATTTAGCTTTCAAAAATATGGAAATGTAGTTTCACAAAATTATCCCTGGTATCCTTTGTGCTGGCACTTCCAGTTCAGTGTGATACCTTCAGTCTCCTTTCATCAGAGCAGCTCTTTGCCGATGCTTTCAGGCTTTCCCCACCCTCCCTGCTCTCTTGTACTTATGCTCAGTAAACAGGGCTATGGGCTGNCACCCTCCCACCTTCTTTCCACCCCTCTACCTTACCCCAGGGTCTGCCTTACATGCAAGGTGAGTTTGGAGGATCGGCGAGGGCGGTTAGAAGTAGAGTGGTTAGTTAGGTTAGCAGAGAGGAGAGGACAAGAACAGCTAGAGAGACAGAGATTCTCTGTCTCGTCTCTTTGTGTCCTTGTCCTTATAAATCTCAGCAAGCCTATGAATGAAGTAGACATCACCATTGTTTGCTTTTTCACAGCCTATAATCTATTTTTTCATTAAAATATTCCAATTAGCCTCAAACCAGCACACCTCAAAAAGTAAATTTCACTAAGCTTGCCACATCAGAGCAGCCTGAGTTGAACTGCCTGTTGTGAAGTGGGAGAGTTTGCCCTAAAAGCTTTGCTTGGGTCTGCCTTTACCCTTGCAGAGTCTGCCCTTCTCCAGGTTCCTTTTGAGCAAGGGTTTTCATCCTCGCTGTGTCAGCAAAGAGAGACAAGAGGAGTAAAAGAACCTGATAAAGTGGCTTTGTGATTCAAAATTCCAGAGAGTCCTGAGAACTTGGCAATGCTCCAGTATCTGGAGTGGCTTTTTATCTCCTTGCTTCTCCAGTGAAAAGCATAAACACCATTCAACAGTTACCCAGCAGGCAAGAGTAGTAAATGCTGCTATCGCCCTCACGACTGCGTTTGTCCTTACACAATTAACCACTTAGCCTGTGAGAGCTGTCTATGGATTTCTGTGTGAGTGCTACCCTTGCTTTTCTCCTTCAGGACAAGGGCATAGACAACCCACTTCAGACACCAAGAGTCAATGTTTTTGCTATCTGTGGTTCCACAGAGGCTGTAACAGAGTGTGAAGGGTCAGTAAGCACGTCAGCCTTTCCACTCTCGAAAGGCACTGTTCCGCCGAAGCTAGACACGCAGCTTCTTCTGCTGCTTTTTATAAACAAAACTGCTTGTTTCTAAGTTCTCCACTTCAACAGAACTATTTAATTCACCTCCTTTTGATGCTTCAGTGTTTGTCTCAAAATGCTGCATGAAAGCGAGAGGTTTCTGTTGAGATTCACAGTCGTAAAAGTATAGAGCATTTTAGGCTGGCCACTTCAGCTAGCAGAGGGAGGGGTATAAACTGTGCTGAACCTGCTCAGCCCACCATGGCTTGTGCAGTTTTGCCTTTAGGACTTTACTGGCCTGGCCTAGCCTCCTAGCAAAGAGAGAGTGTGGCTTCTTTTCACTCCCTGCAGAATACCCAGTGATCTGGAACAAATTTGAGCTCGTATCATCAGGCTTACAACAAACTTGTGTTTACATCCAGGGCTTAGGACAGCTGGGGAGAGTGCCTGGGTTTAGTGATAGTGAGGGGTCAAAGTTGGTCTCTGGCACCAGCCATTCCTACCAGGTTTTCTTCTATCTAATGGACTACAGGGAAGTCATATAAAGCTGCTGACTAGTGCTCCTGCAACAGCATTTCTTCACAAAGCTGAGGGATGCTGACAAAGAGAATATCACCTCAAGAAACTAACAATGCTTATTACTTTAAACCAAGACTGGCAAGATAACCCTAGAAAGGGGAAGTTAGTATCATTCCGTATCTCCAGTTAAAGTCAAACAGGGTGAAATGACTTGAGATAACAAAATCCAGGCAACTGAATTGATACCCATGTGCTGCACATCAGCCTTGGCTAAGCTGATGGGGAATGATATAGAGTAGCAGAGACCATTAGAAGTTGGAGTTAATGGAGGTACTGAAAGGCACTGAACCAAGTGTACTCTGCTGCCTGGCACCAGCTGTATTTTTCAAACTGCCACTGAGCAGCATTTTGGCCAGACAAGCCTCTTAAAAAGTGGAATAATCACAGGTCAGGACAGATATATTAGTGATTCCTTTGACCCAGGGAGTACTAAGCATACCAGAGTAGTCAGGAAATGTAGGTGTGCCAAGCTGTGGGAAGAAACCTCCCTCTCTTCAGAATCCCTTAGCTAAGAACTTACCACAATGTGGAGTGCTGCTCCAGATGTGTGAAAGATGCTTGTAGAGATGTTAGAGCTATGATAAGCTCCTGTTCCCTTTCTCATCTTAGAAGTGTCAGCAAGCCTCTTGAAAGCCTGACTGCAGAGCGTTACCTCCTTTGAACACCTCTCTCTTGGACACTATTAGAGATGCTGCATTCACTCTGGGGAACAAGAGAAAATTTTGAAGGATCACAAAGTGGAATTGTTATTTGTTTTTTTGCTCTTTCAGCACAAACAGAAGCCCCTTTCTATGAGGAGTGGTGGTTTTTGTTGGTGATGGCTCTCTCAAGTCTGATCCTTATCCTTCTGGTGGTGTTTGCGTTGGTCCTGCATGGCCAGAGCAAGAAGTACAAGAACTGCAGCACAGGTAAGATGTCAGCTCCATGCCATGCACATACTAATGTCCAAGAGCTGTGGACATTAGAAAAATGTCTTCCCTTGAATCCCTGGTTTCAGCAGCAGCATGGGTGCACTTTAAGGGTATTTTGTTTGGCAGAAGACTTGGATCTTTTTGCTGTCTGATTTGGTAGAATTTGCCTTAGCCCATAGTCATTCTGGGCAAAGAGTGCCTGTTCTTAGCAGGTTTTGAATGCTAACCAGCCATGAGCTTGGGTATGACAGCATCCGGAAGTCCCAGGGACTGTAGCAGAAGCCAAGGTTTCTGGGTCAAATGCCTGGCAGAAGACCATAAAAAAGGATAAACTAGGATTTCATTTAGCTTTGTCATCATTCACAGATAGATGGGGAGAAGGAGAAAGATTTTGCTTTCCCATGGCTGTACCAAATGCAAATATTCTCCACCTATGCTGTGAGGTCTATATCACAACTCTTTTGTATTAAATAGAGTGTCTTGCAATTCACATTCTTTCCCTAAGCCTAGCTACAGTTGCTGGGCTGGGGTCCAAGAAGCTGGAAGGTGTCTTGGTTATCTGGGCCTGTTAGACTTTAATGTATAGTGAGCATCAAGCTTTGAATTTTCCTTTAGTTAGAATTTTCACCATTCTCCTTTCTGAAAGGAAACAGGAGCTACCTGCTAGGAATGTTGACATAGTCCTCTTTCTAAACACCCACTTCTTGAACTCTGAATATTTTCACCTTTCCTTCTCCTTACATGATAAAGACCTGGAAGGGTTGTTCATGTGTATTTCTCTGATAGCCTTCCCCACCTCAAGCAAGCAATTGCTGTGGTGTCAGGAGATGCCCCCCCCCCCAAAAAAAAAAAAAAATAAAAAATTAATGAGTAGGACAAGGTGGATGGATTTTTGCACTACCCATTCATAGGGATTAATATAAAGGAGGAATCTTCCAGGCAGCATTTAGTAATTCAGTCTCAGAGTGAAGATCTTTCCTTTCTTTATAACTCACTTCTAACAAGTGTTTAAAAAATCAGATTTTGGTCCCATGAGATATCAGAGATATGCAAACCTGGGCATTTTACTGAGCTAATACCATTACATATTTGTATGCATAGCTCATAGGAAATCTCTCACCTACTTGGTTTTTCTCTGTGTTTGGGGGACAGACATGAAAAGACAGGTCTGACCTGTACTGTCAGACATCAGTGTTCACACCGAGTCTTAATGTAGCACTGAAATTGAAGCCAAGGGTAAAGTACCTGTCTGCTGCAAAGCAGCAATATGCAACCAGTCCTTCTGCCCAGGACATGAGCTGAGCTCACACCTTTGGGATTACCAAGATTGAGCATGGGAGAGAATAAGCTCTTGCTGTATTTGATCCCAAGGAATAAAACACTTTGCTCTATTTCAGCCTCTTCTGCCAGTCCCTTGTCCGTTCCCCTGCCTTACACTCCCCAAGCATTTCTCACATCTGTATCTTATCCTCATTAAAAGTATCTTTTCCTCATTTTCTATCCATTTACTCTTTCTCTTGCCTTCTTGCTTGCTGTGGAATGTTCTCTCCATTTCCTCTGTTTTTCTGCCTTTCCTAGTTTTATTTTCTCTTGCTTTGCTTCAGTCAGCATGAGCAGGATTCAGAGCACTCAATTTAGGACAGCTTCGGTGGGCACCTGAATTAGTCACCTGCTTTCTATTTATGGTCAAAACACAAGAATAAGCACTTTTGGAGCACAGTTCATCTGTGCTGTTTTAGATACCTCTGAATGAAATGCAGCCATCCATGACTCCTCCCTTCCCCTCTTTCGGCTCCTTCCTCCCATTCATGCTCTTGATAGGCTGCTCCCCTTCACTCCAATTGTTCTCATTTGCCAGTAAGAAAGTTCAAGAGATTTTCAAATAATCAGTGATGTCATAAATTGCCAAGAAGGGCAAGTTAGCTCCTACAGTTTTATCCGGGGATAAAGTGCCTTTATTTTAGCTGAATCTTTCATTGTTTGGCTCCAGGCAAAACGATCTCCAATGTGGAAGAGTCAGTCACCCTGGATAATGGAGGCTTCACTGCTCTGGAGCTCAACAGCAGACACCTGAACATCAAGAGCACCTTCTCAAAGAAGAATGGAACCAGGTAACAAACTGGGAACACCATACTCTTGGAAATGGCTTTTAATCTAACTTCAAGCAACAGTTAAATAGGCAAAGGGGAGGGACTGTTGTCCAGAGGATCTAGGGAGGACATGCCCAAATCACTGTCCCAGGCTGTGATTCTGGCTTCTGAGCATGATTTAATTAATTGTGCCATTTCAGAGAAATTACAGCCTCCCATACACTCACTCTTTATGTTCCCCAGATCTCCTCCTCGCCCAAGCCCAGGGGGGCTGCACTACTCTGATGAGGATATCTGCAACAAGTACAACGGAGCTGTGCTGAGCGAGGGCTTGGGCCTGACCGAAAAGCCTTTGGAAGTGTCAGAGTCAGAGGTAAGTGTTACCCTTGCCAAATGCTGCCCAGCCATTGCAGACATTCATTTCACTGCTGAACCCTGGCAAAACCTTTGAAGTCCCAGTCCAATACCTGCATTATGCTGTGTTGTCACTGCTGGTTTGTGTTGGGGACTTTAAATGTCCAATTCACCAGGCTGTTCCCATCATATCTTAAAACTGAAATGTCAGAGGAAAGAATGACAAGCAGGACCCAGCCAGGGCAGCTTCCAGACCTGTCCTTGGCAGATATTCATCGTTTTGCAGCATTACATAGGAGTACAAGTGCAGTCAGCTGGTGTGTGCTGAGCTCTCTGGGAGAGGCTGCACATCCCCTTCTGCCTGCAGGCTGCAAACCTGGAGCACTTCTGGGAAAACATCTCCATGCTGCAAAATAACCAACTGGCTCCAGCTGCTGCCTGGATGAGGTTGAAGGTGAGACACTCTCTAGATTGGCACACTGACTGAGGTATGGGATATGGTTTGAAGTTTTCATGGTGCCTTTTTTCTAACAGCTGCTATGAACACCAGGATTTAGCAGAGTGGTGTGGACTGATGATAACTGCTGCCTCTGTTACAGAGGGAGGAAGTGAGGAATGAGTAAGCTGCCAGGGAGCACACGGCCATGGATGTGAGAGCCTAGCATTCAGGTTTCTGAACACTCCAGCCTGCAGCCTTAGACTAACTCAAGAGGAGTCTTCTGCTCAGGGTGCCTCTAGTCTCTGTTAGGTGAAGGTGGGCATACGCTAGGCGTTACCTGTCTGGCAGTGCTCTGTCTCATGTCTTATCTGCCCTTTAAGATGAAAAACTGTTTGTGGTCTGTAAAAGTACAACAGTGGCCAGGGGTGAACAGACAGACCTCAAAGGATAATCCAGAAAGGTAAATGTGTCTCTCAGATCTTGTGTTGTCTGCTGAGATCCTGACGAATCTGAACTGACAGTGCAAGAAGCGAGCAGTGGGCCAAACCACTCCAAACCTGACCCTTCCAGCAAGAATAAATCAAGAGCAGCAAGCAGTGAAAGAAGATGACAGTTTTCATCTGTAGCTTTTCTGCACCTGCAGCTACAGCTGCTTTTCCTGGCTACCTAGCATCTCACCTCCTCTTAATTACCATGGACAGCCCGCTGCTTTGTGCTGCCCTGTGGCCAACCCCTTGTGCAGGCAGCGTTCCTGGGTGCAGCTCAAGCTGCTGCCTCTGCAATGCGTGAGAGTTACCCTCCAGATTAAACCCATAGTGCTTTGGTCATGTCACTGTAACAACCCAGCATTAAACCTGTCATTAAAACAGTTTGCTGAGCATGATCAGGAATTTAGCACTGGCACCTTTTGACATTAATTTCTGTGCCCCGTGTGGTATTTCCTGGTAATGCTCAGAAGTCTGCTTGCAGGGTGTCATTACTGCCTTCTCTCTATATGCACTGTTTCGTACAGTGTAGAACGGAGTGGGGTTTGTTTGGGTTTTTTTTTCTTGGGCTATTATGAATATTACTTATTTACTGTGTATCACAGTCGAGCCTGAAGCTCTCAATTGAGATTCTGGTGTTTTTGTGAACCCATTTGTGCATGTGAGGATGTGCACGAAATTGCACCTCCTGTTTTTCCTTGGGGCTTAGATATGCAGCCCTTCTGTATAATGTCTTTGATGCTTGGTGGGGTGGTTTTTTTTGGGGGGGGGCAGTGCTGGGGAGTGCTTTTAGGCATGAAATGTTAATATGCTCCCAGTAGAGGTAGCAATAGGAGATGCTGCCTTTTGATCAGCCTGAAAATGCTGTTTACATTGGCTGGTACAGACAGGAGGTGAGAAGAGGGCATAGATGTTTGACCACTCTCTTTTCAAGTACCCCTGTACCTATTAGCTCTTCCTGTTTATCTTTGCTGCTTTATTTTGCTTCTATCCTCAAAGGAGATCTTAACAGACCAGCTGTTTCCCAAGCATTTCAGGATTTCCATCTCTTTTAGCAGGCAGAAATGTTTCCCATGACACAAAGAGTTAAAGATACCTTTCTGCATAGGAACTCTGCACGGGTTTGGTCCTCTGCAGCAAAGGAGATCCTGATGCTGTTTCCTCTAATACATCTTTGCGTGGATCTCAAATCTACTTAATATGATGCACATAAAAGCAGGCAGGACCAAAACCTACGCTTTTGCTTTCAACTTGCATGTCATCTTGCTGCTTAGTCTTACCCTCGTTGCCTGAGGTGTCAAGATTTTATATGGAAAAGAAGGGAGCTCACTGGCTTCACGTCTCATGGGGTTTACTGAGCATGAAGAAGTCTGTGAGACTGCACTCACAACCCAGCTGCCTGGGAGCCTTCCTCCAAGCTCCCTTCTGATGAAGGGAGCAAGAAAGAAACATGGAAGAAAAAAAAAAAAATATCAAGCAGACCAGGCAGTACTCTTAATATTCATAAATCTAGTGGTTAACTTACTCCATGTCATGAAAGCCAAGCACCAGTACTGTTAATGAGGTTATGGTAGTTTAATTGGCAGGTATGGAGCAAGTGAGTGCTAAGAGTGTAATTTCTAAATGATTAATAATAATAGGCTTTTAGATAATGAGTCAAGTGGGCAAAGCTCTGGACAGATAATCTGAAGAAATTGGGTGTTCACCGTGTACAGAAATCCGATGATTTATCTGCAGTGTCAGCCAGTTATGGAAGAGCAGTTTTACAGGAGCAGAGGGGAGGGTGATGTTTGTTTGTTTGTTCTCACACGTCCTTGTGGTTTCCCAAAAACAGTTTTCAGGAGATAACATTCTCCCAGACTGCACACATTAGCAGCCAGTACCAAATGCTGGCCATGCTCTGCTCTTCCCAGCTGCTCTCTGCAGTCTGACTTCTGCTTTCTCAGCTCTGTAGGAAGATACTATTATACATTTCCGCTTCACACTTAATAGGGAACAGGGCTTAACTTGCTTCCAATAAAGTCCTCCAATGGTTTTGATAAGTTGGGCAGCACATGGAAACCAGCTGCAGGTGACACATTAAATAAGCAAGGGTTCCCATGTCCGGAGAAATCAGTTTGCCCACTAAGTTAGCTTGTCTGATTTACAGCATATTCATTTCACATCAACCAAAGCAAACTGCTGGCTTCCATGCTTTTAACAATAATCTCACGACGTTGTTTCTTAGGCAGTCACTTTAAAGAATAACAATTGGAACTATTGTCAGGTTTCCCATCGGCTAATCTAGCCAGCTCTGCTTGCTGACTTGCCTCTGACCAGCACTTGTGCATTTCATGCTGACAATAAACCACCTAATGGCCTCTCCTTTGCTGCATTTGTTGTTTCATAGGCATCCCTGCACCTTTGGTTGACAGTCTGTAGTGCCACCACACACCCAATCACACCCCAGCCTATGGAGGTTTCCAAGGTAACAAAGCCACAGTCGCAGCAAAGGGAGAAAGCTGAAAACAAAGCAGAGAGCCCTGCAGCATTTCTATTTACTCAATAATTTCATAAACCACTAAAAAGTAAGCCTTTAGTCTAAGCTGTCTGTATTGTCATGCAAAACAGGTTTATCTTGCTCCTCCTTGATATTCATCAGGGCAGAGGGGGATGTGGGATGGCAATTTAAAGAATTTCTTGCTGGTAGGTTATTAGCACCTTGTAGAGAGCAGACTTGGGAAGATATGGTGGAGACATGGACAGAGCAGTCAGTTGCTGCCTGTCCTAAAGGAAACACAGAGAAAGCCTGCTGTGCTGACAGTGACAAGCAGGTTATCCTTTCCAGCATCTTTACTAATTATGGTGAAAGGCTGAAGTTAGTGCAGCTAGATATGTTTCATGTGAAAGGCACTGCCCTTATTTACACCAAATTAGTGTTCTCTTTTGGTTGCTATAATGGACTAATTAGCAGACAGATTATCAGCAGATGGTATTGTTCTAAATTCCTTTTTCCTGCTCATTGTATGTTCAAGTGAGACCATATTTCAAATGGCAGCAGCCCATCTAAAAGTCTTCCAAGTATTTCTCCTCTTTATTATGTTGACTTCTGGCAATCTTGAAAGAACTTGGCTTAGGTACAGAAATTATATTAGTTTTGTGGGTGAGGATTTTTCTGCTGGTAATGGACAGAAATCAAGTGGCTGCATCACTATTCTTATACCTATCAAGTCATATGTCAGCCTTCTGCATACAGTTTCTTCTCAGCATTTCTTCTTGCAGATTCCAGTTGTCTGCATGTTCCTGTATGTCTTTGGGGACATCAGGAAGACCAGTAAGGAGCCACCAGAAGCTCATGGGGGTGTTTCTCCTTATGCTTATGACACCTCAACTCAGATGTGATTCATCTTTTCAGCAGGGGCTTGTTTCTCTGTGGGATGGCTGAGTATGTCTAAGTCTGTGAGAGTAATGGTGGATTGGGGAAAAGGCAGAAGCCATGGCAAAGGCAGTGGCAGCATTGTGCCTTTGATGGAGGGAGCACATACATGATAGCTAGAGGAACTGATGCATTCAGGTGCTGCTTCTGGTGAGTGATCCATAACCACCTGCTAATGCTCAGGACATAAAAACATTCTTGTGGATGCCCACAGAATCCTCCAGCTTCCCAGGTGGCTTTTATCTCTGCATTAGATGACACTGCACCAGGAGATGTAGGTTGATGTAAGGTGCAACCCTCTTGATACTTGATAAGAGCAGAGGAACCCTGGATTTGAGGATCTTTCGGTCTGCAGGTAAAGTTGGTTATTTCTTCTGTTGAGGACCAGCCTGCCTGAGCTATTGCTGCCTGCCGCCATATCCTGCCATGCTGCCACATCTGCAGTCATCAGAGGCACTCTTGTTGGAGCCCCCTATAAAAATAGACAGGGCAGTCAGTGCTGGCAGGACGTTCCCAGCAGTGGTGCCAAGGCTCTGGAGCTGCTCTCTGCACCCACTGGCTCTGAAGTGGTCCAAATCTGGGGATGTTCCAGGCATGCCGCAATAGCCACCTGTTCAAGAAGGTCTTTGGAGGGAGTTGGGTGTTGGCTTCACAAGGCTGGCAGCTGGTGCAAAGAAGAGTTCTTCTAGGAGACAGACCTGAATCCCTTCTGGGATAATTATTAAATGCTGGCAGGGTTTTATTGTAATATTAATTACGTGTCAAGGCACCTGAAGCTTTGCATACTTAAAAATAACCAACCCGGACATAATTCCGAAAGAGGCAAAGCCTGAGTAATAATGGAAGGGAGATTGTGCAGAGCTGTAAAGAGCTGCTTTGCTCAGACTTTTGGAAAACTCTAGGAACAAACTTCTCAGCTCTGTCCATTGCCCTCTATACTGGAAAATGGGCTCAGAATAGTATGGAAGCAGCTACCTAAGCAAAGAAGTGGGATGATGGATGCAGTGCCCTTTTCAAATGATGGTTTGCAAGGCATTTGAGGATTGTTCTTCAGAGACCATTAAAACAGAGCTTTAGAGGAGGAGAGACTAGCTGTGTGGCAGGCAGGATCAAGAAGGATGTGTGTGTGCTGTGTGGTGTCATAGATTAGAACGATACCAACCTTTTGAAACTAATTGCAGCAACTAACAGTTACGAGCGGCACTTACCCATCGCTCTCTCAGGCAGCTACTACTTTGATATTTAATTGCCTTTAGAATCAGCTATGCAGATTATCAAGGGGAAGGAAAGGAATAAAAGTTTTTACAGGCTGAAATCAGAGATTTTGAGAGCAGACTTGAGAAATGGAAATGATTGGGTAAATGCTTATATGCTGTATGGGATATGGCTGCTACTGGTGGGGACATTAGCAGGAACAGAAGGAAAATCTGCGCTTAGGTACCGCGGCCAAGGCTTTGCCGTGCTCCCTGTGCCGGAAGGAGACGTACGAGCCCTCTGTGATTCCACCAGCTGTATCGCAGCAGCAGTGCTTCAGAGGAGGGGCAGATGCACAGAGCTTATCTGGTTACATCTCACCAGAGCTCCTGCTTGGTATTGATAGGAGCTCTGAAGCTATCCAACCGTCGTGCATAAATGTTTCAGGGGTAAGATCCGCTCTGAGCGCAGGGCCGCGCCTGAGCCATCCCAAGGAAGCAGCCCCTCCTGCCTGGCAACTCTGCTTTTCCAGATTTTGCATTCTCTTTCTTCTGTCGCTGCTGGTTGGGTGCCTTGTTGTACCACCAATATTCAGCTGGAACATTCAGAACTGTTTGCCTGAAGGAAAGTTAAAAAAAAAAAAAAAAAAAGGGATTTTTGCTTAATTTCCTTTCAGTGGTATTACTGATTTTTAGTACTTAATGGGGCTCACAAGCCAAACTCAGAGCACGGTGCAGGTGGCCTGGGCTGACCAACCCCAGCAGCAGCACGTCTGTCTAACACCAGTGTGTGTGTGTGTGCGTGTGTGTGTGTGTGTGTGTTCAGGGAAGACATCCTGCCTGTCTTTCTGTCAAAGGAAAATGAGATGTTCCAGTTACAACTGCAGTTGCAGCACCCATTCATTTTGTGATTGAAAGCTGTTGGTTCCCCTATGACACCTCTACACTTCCCTTCATCTTCTGCCACAAGAGGAACTCCCAGCTCCCACGGCCTGGTTCTGCAGTGAATTTAGAAGGGCATCTCTTATTGCCAACGGTCATTGGGTGACTCTCTCTAGCAGCACAGCCTGACTGAGCCAGAGCACAGTGCTTTGCTACAGGCCAGCATCTATTGCACTTGGACAACAAACCATCCTGCCCTAAAATTACAGCTTCTGTCAGCTGCTGAGATTAGACCCGTCCCTAATTTCTCTTGGAGTGGAACAGGCTAAGTTGTAAATGCTAAAGGCTGATTTGTTTTGTTTGATTTTTTTTTCCCCCCTCTGATGTTCCAGGCCACTGACTCAGATTATGAAGACGAGTTGCCAAAGCACTCCTTTGTGAACCACTACATGAGTGACCCCACGTACTACAACTCCTGGAAGAGGCAGCAGAAAGGGGTGAAGCACCCAACAGCCTACAGATACGAGGAGTGTGCCGCCAGCGAGGCAGAACCCTATTTCCAGACTGTCATCACGACACAGAGCTCAGGAGGGGTGTACACCCCAACGGGACAGCCCGCACCCGGTTCCAGGACTCCAGTGACAGGGTTCTCCTCCTTCGTCTGAGCCGGGGCTGGAGGCGACAGCCGAACCGCCGGCGGCACAGGGGGGCCCCGTGGCAGTGACTGTGTGTGCGTGGCCGGCGCGGTGAACTGTGGGGAATTTCTCTATCAGGGTAGAAATGGGATGGGAACATGGATGAGGCTGGGGTGGTTTGGTGTTTGTTTTTTTTTCAGAAGACAATCAACTCGAAAACCGTGGAGCTGAACTAGATGAACCTTTGTTTAAAAAGAAAAGGACAACAACAACCACAAAACAAAGCATTCTGGAAAGTGATGATTTTAACCACTTGTGAATAGTAGGGTTTTTTTAAAACTGCTTTTTGTAACACTGCTTCAGGAAGCAGCTCCCATGCCCTTCTCTTCCCTCTTTCTTTCTCTCCCCTGCTCCTGTCCCCCCATTCCCAAGCAAGGAGGTGAATTCCCTAGATGCAATGAGTGACTTTGTGGCGTGATTTGAAGAGAAAACATAAAACCTCCTTTTCCTCCACTCTTTTTTTTTTACCTTTTTTTATTATTATTATTATTTTTATTTTTCCCTGTCATCAAGGTCAAGTAGGAAAACATAGGAAAGGGACACATTTTTATGTGAAAAGCAGACACCTCCTCTCTCCTTATTGCTGCTCCCCACCTTTGGAGCACTGGCTGATCAACGTAAGCTCAGATGTGCCACTGTGTCTGCTCTAGCCTCACTACTGGTGCAGTTACACTGAATTGCTGACCTGCTTGTCTTGTTCAAATGGGACCTGCTGCATTCTTGAAATATTCCAACTCCAGGGCCCTTGGAAGAGGAGATGGCTCCAAAGAGCACTGTAGGCAGCGGTGGGTGAAGCAAGGGGGAAGAATTCAGATGCAAGGTCAGTTTATTTTTGGTGTGGCTCTAATCCTCCCTTGTGGGCTGCATGTGCCATTCGAATTGATCATTTTTTAGAAGTCAGAGGACACAACCCAGCAAGCCAGAGGGATCTTTCAATTAAGATTGCAGTGACAAGCTAGAGAAGTCTACTAATTGATGAAGTTTTTGATCATCAAAGTTCTCTTTCCCTGTCAGTGGAAGTTGAGCATCCTTTCTCGCTCAGCTTCTGTCGTGCTGCTTACTGGTCTGTAAAACAGTACAGGGTAGCTGGGTTTGTCTGATTTTTATTTTTTTTTTAGTACAAAGACATGTCAGACAGGGTGAGGCTTGGTGTCCACAGGTGCCTTTTATTGATTCTTCAGCTTTGTATCTGGGAGAAGCAACAAAGTGTCTCCAAATAAAGCTAAGCAGGTTTTTCAAGCATTAGGGTTACGAATTGCCTTGTGCACGTTTACAGCCTGCTTTGTGCACTTGAAGCTACAACTTTTAGAGAGAAGAGAGGGGAATTTTAGTTTATTTTCCATCTTTTTGTATAGCTCCCTTTTTGTTTTCTTCTTTCCTGTCCTCCCCCCCAGTCTGTCATGTTTAGCAGCAAGTCGTTTACTCGCAAGGAAGTTGTCAGGCGTTTAAAGAACCCAAGTTCAGCCCTTGGATTAGCAACAGTCCTGGGCGAGAGTTAGAAAGGTGAATTTGGAAGCAGGCAAGTCTCTGCCACTCCAGCACCTGGCATTTCCTCATAGGTGGGTGTAGCTCAGCCAGGAAAATTGGTGTCCTGATGTTGCATCAGAGCACATGTAAGCACTGTCCCTGTCCTCTCTGGTGGGGTGTGGGACAACTGTGGTGCTGGGAGGTGGTGGCTTCAAGGCAGGTTGCTGAAACCAACCTGGAGTTGATTACAGTAGCTGCTTGTTCTTGCTCACAAGGGCTGCTTAGAAGTAGCCTGGTGGCACCTCACCTTAACAGCTGTGGCTCAAGGGCAAGCTCAGCCTTGCCTGTCACATTTCAGTGCCTCTTGGACACGGCAAATGATCTCAGAACTGCTTTTACTCTTTGGCACTGCCTCTGAGCACTGCTGCTCTTGGTGCATACAGATTCTGTATAGCTTTGGCACTGAGTTGCTGTTCCTCTCCAAAGGTTCCAGAAAGAAAAAGTTCAAAACCAAAAACTCCAGTTGGGGTGTTTAAGAGCTTTTGAGCTTAAGATAATGATCCACAGCTGATTAGATGGCAAGGGATATGCAAAGACATGAGCTGGAGCCAAGACCCTGTGAGCCATCCCGCTCTCTGCACCTGGATAGGATGTTTGTGGGATGGAAAAGGGCTTCCAAAGAGGATGATGTGGAGCTGACTGAGAAGAGGAATGCAAAGCAAACAAAACCTCCACTGCCTTCTGTGCACTTTGACTGTTCTCTTAAGCCATATGGACTTTGCTTTAATTACTGAACTGACAAAAGTTTGCAGTCCTGAGATTTCTGTTTCTTAGACAAACTTATCCACATGACTTTCTGATTTGTTTTCTTTCTCATTTGTAACTTCCTGCATCTGATTGCATATTTTTAAAGACCTTGTTTTATATACATGTGACATAGCAATGCAGTTGCTGTTGGAATCTTAATGGCATTTATCCAACAGGTGTGAGAGGTAGTGCTACAGGAGGAGCCTTGCAAAGGACCACTGAGGGTTTAGGGATATAGATTAGTAGAAAGTAGATTGAACACTGATGGGAAGTGTAGTACAAGTAGTTCCATATCTCCTGAATATTGCCAGCTCTGAATTGGTGTAAGGTGCAGTCTCTCCCTCCTGGCTGATCTGGTTCCAGGGTGAGCAAAACTCAGCCTGGGTTGATGAAAAGCTCAACATGAGCCTGCAGTGTGAGTGCAACCCAGACAGCAACCGAGTCCTGGGCTGCATCAAGAGCAGTGTGGGCAGCAGGGCAAGGGAGGTGATTCTGCACCTTGACTCTGCTCTCATCAGATCCCATCTGGAGTCCTGCGTGCAGTTCTGGAGCCCCCAGCACAGGAAGGACGTGGAAGTGTTGGAGCAGGTCCAGAGGAGGCCACGAAAATGCTCAGAGGGCTGCAGCAGCTCTGCTATGAGGACAGGCTGAGAGAGTTGGGGCTCTGCAGCCTGGAGAAGAGAAGGCTTCCAGGAGACCTTAGAGTAGCCTTCCAGTATCTGAAGGGGACCTACAGGAAGGCTAGGGAGGGATTATTTACAATGTCTTGTAATGACAGGGCAAGGGGCAATGGCTTTACACTGGCAGAGGGGAGATTTAGACTGGATGTCAGAAGGAAGTTGTTTGCAGTCAGGGTGGTGAGACACTGGCACAGGTTGCTCAGGGAGATTGTGGTTGCTCCCTCCCTGGAGGTGTTCAAGGCCGGGTTGGAGGAGGCCTTGAGTGACCTGTGCTAGTGGGAGGTGTCCCTGCCTATGGCAGGGGGTTGGAACTGGATGATCCTTGAGGTCCCTTCCAACCTTACCATTCTATGATTCTATGAAAAAGGCAAGGAAGCTGTGGGAAATAGACTCTGTGGCCCTTGCCCCACTGAAGGACAACATGGGGAGCAGCATGATCTGTACAAAGCAAGGGCAGAGACTATTTGTTTTTTCCCAGAGCCACCTGCAAGTAAAAAGCCTGAGCACCTGCTCTATGGCCCTTTTCTTCTGACAGCTGCCAAAATGGCAGGTTAGGACCTGTGATGCAAACAAAGGTATTTCTGTTCCAGTCCAGTCCACACTCCTGTCAGTTATGTATTGCTTAGGAGTTGGCTTTCCTTCCATGTGAGTTTATTTTACTTAGGCATTTGCAGAGCATGGAAGTTCACTGCCCTGCTCACCCCTAAAATGAGCATAGGACTTGTGCTCTGCTGCCCAGGATCCTGTACAGCTACATGCATGATGCCTGTGCCTTCTGGTTAACATGGTGTACCTGTAAAATATGATTAATGGGTAGGTTTTATTTACCTCAGATATCAGGTAAATTGTTCTATCTGGAAGGAAACACTCCATCAGTTAGCAAGAGAGAGCTATTTCACAGCAGTAATCTTTGGGAATTACAGCCTTGAAATATGACTTTCAAACATTAGTTGTCGTGTTACAATAACTTCACCCATCAAATCCACTTCTATTTCCATCTTCCTGTTTAGAACTGTCTCAGAAAATGAAGGCTTTATATTTAAAACACCTGCCCAGCATATTTTATTTCTATTTATTTATTTATTTCCCCCTGTCTCTCAGGTCCCTCCATGCCCGTTAATAAAAACGGCGTCACGAAATGACCAAGGGAGGTATTTCAGGGAATAGTTTAACAGGAGCTCATTTTTCATGCAATAGCCATGGGAATATCCAATTTCCTGCAAGGAGAAGTGTCCAAGCCTTCACCCCCCTCCCAGCACTGAGGTGACATGAGCCACCACTGTCAGCAGTGCTTCCTGCACTCCCATTGGCACCAAAGCTCAAGCTGTCCCTGTCATAAATCCCATGCAAAGTGCACATAAGTGCAGGAGCTGCACTGTTCCAGCCCACTCCAAGTGGAGTGTTTGTTCCCCCAGAAGTCTGCCTCACAACTGGTATTCCCCCCCTCTGCCTGTGCCCTTGGGTGCAGTATAAGCTCTGATGTTGGTGCACAGCGAGTGAGAAGGGACAGGAGAGGGCACTCTTTTACAGTCGCATTTCCCCCGCCTATGGTGGAGTCACTCCCACGAAACCCCTCCTGGGGAGGGCAGGGATGGAGTAGGAGAGCAAGAGAGCAGAGGTTTAATCAGCATTTATTAAAAGAATCACACTGTGACCAGTGATCTCACTTCTGGAAGCAGCTGGCATCATTAAAGGGAAGGAAAAAAAACCCACAAACTCCCAAAACAACAACAAACCAACCAACCAAATGGACAGAAAAAGAAGCTAATCCATTTCTCTGTAGGATTTTTGGTATTTTTTCCCCTCTTCATTTTGACTGTTAAAGCCAGTGATGCTTTGCAGATGGGCCAAGATCTCATTTTCCCTGCTTATACACAGGGCCTCTGCCAGAAGCTGCTGTAGCAATTGTTTAGAATAAATATCTAAGTCTGTCTTGACATGGGCATACATTTATTATCCTTGTCATTGCTTCCCTCAACAAATCCATTGGGTCAGCCAAAGATTACCCAATCTGCTCTCCAGAAAGGGAGAAGAGCTACCTGTTTTACATACAGAGCACTGGTGTCTTCTGCTTACTGTTTTCAAATAAGCAAGGCAACTTGTTGCAGGAAAAAATCCTTTAAGAAAAGGATTTTATGGGGAAACTTGGTGGAAGGGGGAAGAAAGAAAGATCCCCAACAAAGAAAGAGAAATCCCCAACAAAGAAAGAAAGATCCCCAACAAAGAAAGAGAAATCCCCAACAAAGAAAGAAAGATCCCCAACAAAGAGAAATCCCCAACAAAGAAAGAAAGATCCCCAACAAAGAAAGAGAAATCCCCAACAAAGAATGAGAAATCCCCAACAAAGAAANAAAGAGAAATCCCCAACAAAGAAAGAAAGAGAAATCCCCAACAAAGAAAGAAAGAGAAATCCCCAACAAAGAAAGAAAGAGAAATCCCCAACAAAGAAAGAAAGAGAAATCCCCAACAAAGAAAGAAAGAGAAATCCCCAACAAAGAAAGAAAGAGAAATCCCCAACAAAGAAAGAAAGAGAAATCCCCAACAAAGAAAGAAAGAGAAATCCCCAACAAAGAAAGAAAGAGAAATCCCCAACAAAGAAAGAAAGAGAAATCCCCAACAAAGAAAGAAAGAGAAATCCCCAACAAAGAAAGAAAGAGAAATCCCCAACAAAGAAAGAAAGAGAAATCCCCAACAAAGAAAGAAAGAGAAATCCCCAACAAAGAAAGAAAGAGAAATCCCCAACAAAGAAAGAAAGAGAAATCCCCAACAAAGAAAGAAAGAGAAATCCCCAACAAAGAAAGAAAGAGAAATCCCCAACAAAGAAAGAAAGAGAAATCCCCAACAAAGAAAGAAAGAGAAATCCCCAACAAAGAAAGAAAGAGAAATCCCCAACAAAGAAAGAAAGAGAAATCCCCAACAAAGAAAGAAAGAGAAATCCCCAACAAAGAAAGAAAGAGAAATCCCCAACAAAGAAAGAAAGAGAAATCCCCAACAAAGAAAGAAAGAGAAATCTCCAACAAAGAAAGAAAGAAAAATCCCCAACAAAGAAAGAATGAAAGAGAAATCCACAACAAAGAAAGAAAGAAAGATCCCCAACAAAGATAACCTTTGACAGGGCAGAAATCCTCAAGTCCTGGAAGCCTGTGACATGTAGGACTGAATATGATCTTTAGTGATCTCCTTTCTCAAGAGCAGCCAGAAGGGCACACGCAACAAAGGGTTGCATTTGGAGAGGAAAAGCCACCACAGCAAACAGCTTCTTTCAACCCAGAGCTCCTGCTAGTTCAATCTCATTTCTTAGGTTGGTTTTATAGTATTTTGGCAGCATGTGTGGGGTCCATACCTCACCCCATGGCTTTGCTAGAGGTCAGGTGGGGAGAGGTATAGAATTGTCTCGGTTAGAAAAGATCCTTAAGAGCATTGAGTCCAACAGTAAACCATCAAACTGTGGTTTGCTGTCGTGTTTACACAAAGCCACGGGCATGACAATGTGGCTGTAGAGCATCCATGGAAATCTCCTTGTGGAAAACCACCCTCGAGTTTAGGAGCACATTGACCCTAAGTCTGACCACATTGAGGTGGTCATGGGCTTTGAATGGCTCCAGCTGACGAGGCAGAACTTCAGTTCTTCATATTTCTGTATTCCCTTTCTTCCCCTCCACATCTCCACCCTGAGCCCTCCCAGGTTTGCACTTTGTGAAGGTGAACAGTTTGCTACCCATAGTAGTAGAGAGCCACAACTGATAAGCACACACATGACACACGTGGGACAGGTGAGATATGTTTGTACAAGGGACGAAATACTCTGACTCACAACTTTATCTTCTCAAAGGTGCATTTTAAATGGCCCTGGAGCCTGGAGGCTTGGCAGGAAATTGATTATTTTAATGCTGTTTGATCACTGTGCACTTTCCTGGGGCTTGAATTGCTGGCTGTAGAGACCAGAATGGGGTTGCAGAGTTTCATATCAAAGAGTTTTCCCATTGATGTCCAATTCTCTAGATCTGGGAATGGTAACTATGTGCCAATGTGACGTGGCAGTGTTCTGCAGGTGGGGCAGCTGGCAAGTGCCACCAGAGCTGTCCCTTTGGTGTCGAGCTCCTGGGCAGTTCTGGGGTCTGTAGCAGTGCAGGACCACGGAAAGACACGACACTGTAGTGAGTTTGTAGCTGGTCACTTTGCCACTCTTGGGATGGAGTCTGTCCTCTGGTTGGGTATCTGCTGTCAGTTCAGGGGCAGGACCACCTTACACAGTCGTGTTTGAGTTACCCTTCAGTGTACTGCGGTTATTGGATCCTCGCTTTCATTTCAGTGTCTCCTTGGGGATTTGCCCTGGATTTTTGTTCCACACCTCTTGTTAGCCTCACCTTCACCACTCCACTATTTTATATGAGAAAGTTACTTCTTCTTTTGCAAACTTGCTTCTAATTAAAAGAACCCTTTTTGGAAACGTGTGTCTCCTTGGTACATTTATTTTGGGTGGGGGAGAAAGTATTTTGCAGCTTCTTCTGTTATTTTTGGCTTGAAAAAAATTCTGGGTGCCTTTCCAGTGGGCTCATGAGTTAACAGCTCAGGACAGTGAAAATGCAACTGGGGCTGAAATTCTTCTTTGTTAGTTCTGGACTGTAAAATCTCATAATCTCCCACTGTTAAGAATGACACTCTGGAATAGTTACCACCCCAAATTTGATCAGTATTAAATATTTTACTTTTTTTTTTTGCAGTGCTAAGCTGCCTTCAGATTGTTAAGAGAGTCATAACTCATTCAGAAATTGAAACAAGTTGAGCCACTGTTTTGTATGCCTTTGTCCTCTTGCAAACAATATTTGTCCTCCTCTGCAGCACTGTAGCAGCTGTTAATGGGTTCCCACAGACGTGGTGATGCTGGGCAGGCCAGGTCCAACCCCAACTGGTGGAAGCCAAGGCAGCTCTCTTACTGCAGGGTGGCTAAGCAACTGGCCTTGAGAAATAAACTAAACAGGTCAGCCACAGCTTTGGTGGGAGAAAAGAGAGCGAGGAATCAATGTTTTCGAGTGGGAGAAGGGGAGGAAATGGGGGAAAAAAAAGTCCCAACTGCTGAGGGAAGAACTGGTATCCTCCTGCTTCTGGAAGGGATATTATAAATAATGCAGTGTTGTATAAATACAGGCAGCCCTCTGTGGCTAGGAGCTTGTAATAACCCAGAGGTATCAATGTACCCATTGTGAAGATGAAAATCCTCACGCTGTAGAATTTTGTGAACAAGACATAATTCTGCCTTAAGATGCAGAAATGCTTGTCCAAGGCCATTCAGCTCCAAAGTGCATCATCCTCCTGCTACCATCCCTTGCTCTTCTCAGGACATGTTTCCTCAATGCGTGTGCTTTGTGGTTAGGACTGGAGCAGGGACATAAACACGGGAGTGGATGGGAAATGTGCCACAGCCTAAACAATACCAGAGAAAACAGATTGGCTTCCCTCCCTGCTCTGAACTGCACAAGCAATGGCTTGACTGAATTGAGTAATCTGGGCTTTCATTACTGACCCTTTTCCTGCTATTTGTCTCATTTGTTTCCTCTTCTTCCCTCTGCATTTTTGCTCCAGGGTTATTTATTTTTCTCCTCGCTTCTTTTATTTGCATTTTTTAAGACCTATCTGTTGTTTGGGGGTTTTTTTTGGTGATGGTTTTACATGGTGGGTTGTTGGTTTTTTTTTTCCTCTCCTCCTCCCGCCTTGCCAATTGTTTTCATTTCAAACCTTCATTTCCCACAAAATCAAAAGGAACTTTATCTGTGCACATTTTTGTTGGGGTTTTGTTCATTTTCACAGTGCCCCAACATGAGAAGTCCTTTTCCTTTGCTGTCTTGTTTCCTTGGAAATGCAGGGCCAAGGCGACGTGGCCACTGGCTTCCCAGGCTGGTAGAGGCAATTGGCATGTTCATTGGAGCCCCTGTTACAAGAGGGCTATGGATGTGCTGGAGGGGGTCCAGAGAAGGGTCACAAGGATGATCAGAGGGCTGGAGCACCTCTGCTATGAGGAGAGACTGAGAGAGTTTGGGCTGTGCAGTCTGGAGAGGAAACGGCTCCACGGTGACCTTACTGTGCCCTTTCAGTATCTTAAGGAGGCTACAAGTAAGCTGGGGAGGGACTTTTTAGGCTGTCAGGTAGTGATAGGACTGGGAGGAATGGAACAGAGCTAGAAATGAGTAGATTCAGACTGGATGGTAGGAAGAATTTGTTCAGCGTGAGGGTGGGTGAGACCCTGGAATGGGTTGCCCGGGGAGGTGGTGGAAGCTTCATCCCTGGAGGTGTTTAAGGCCAGGCTGGATGTGGCTCTGGACACCCTGATCTAGTGTGAGGTGTCCCTGCCCATGGCAGGGGGTTGGAACTAGATGATCCTTGTGGTTCCTTCCAACCCTGACTGATTCTGTGATTTATGATTTGATTCTATGGTTTTAAGTCCCTGCTTACTGTAGAGGCAGTTGGAACTGGATGATCCTTGTGGTCCCTTCCAACCTGACTGATTCTATGATCACCACTCTTTTAATGAGTTAGGATAATCCTAAATCAGGTGAGTCTGACAGGTGAAGTTACTCTGTGAAGGTTTACAAAGCAAATTTCTCAGCAGCACTGAACCCCTGATGAAGTTCTTTGCAGCTATAGATGGAGAAATGAGGCAACTGCAGACCACTGCATGACGGTGACAGCAGTCCACTAGAGGAAGGAGCGACCAAGGGCCATGATGTCACTCAAAGGTACTTTCCCACATTGTGCAGCTTCTGGGAGCTTCAGTGCACCGTGACTCAAGCTGATCTGGTTCAAAGCAGGACACCGGTGAAGCCATGGGCACGTTCTTCACGCTAAGCCTTGGTAAGCTGAGTTCATGCAAATGTTTGCACTTCATACACTAAAGAGGCAGCACAGATAAGGCTAAAAGGCAAGCCTTGGAAAAAAAAAAAAAAAAACCAACAACAAAAAAAAAAAAAAAAAACCCTGTNAAAAAAAAAAACCACCCTGTGTAATCTAGCCTGGAGCCTCACACTGAGGGTGACTAAATGCCTAACAAAGACAGATGACCTCACCACAGCATCCTCTGGCAGGAGGAAATTGAGGCACAGGCCAGCTTTGCCTGTGGGACCAGCCGCAGTTCATGTGACTGCTCTCAGTGTGTGTCCAAGTGGCCTTGGCTGCAAAAGTCCTCAGCAGAGGGTGAAGAAAACACATCTTTCTCACAAGCCAGCAGGCTGAGTTATTTTTGGGTCTCTATAAATTGTCTGTTTTCCAGCACTATCACTCTTACCCTACCAGGGGAACATGACTGACCTAATTAGAGTCTAATTTCAACAGTGCGAGACTCAACTTGTAAATACAAACTTTTCCCTTTTTTTTTCCTTCCAACTTTTGGGTTATTTTTCTATGTAAGTACAAGTGCAGCTGCTGGGTATAAACACCCCAGAGGTGGGAGGCAGGGGAGGAGCAGAACTACGGAAAATTTGGGATGAAGCAGGGCAGATTTCCAGACCGATTTATGAGACTGCGATTTAGCCTGCCGGGAGCCTATCCCCTGGGATTAAACTTCTTGTAATGTAACCTGATGGAAATTAGGAAATGTTCTACCCCCTGCTGTGGAAAAGACTGGCAGAGGAAGGATTCAGCATTTCAGTCTTCCATCCAACAAAATCCATCCAGAGTGATTGGTGAAGATACTTACATTGATCCATAGCTGTCCCTGCACCACAGAAGAAATCAGAGACAAGATGTCAGTTTTGACAGGCTCACAGGATGTCAGGGCTTAGAAGGGAACCAAAGAGATCATCAAGTCCAAGCCCCCTGCCAGAGCAGGACCATACAGTCTGGTTCAGGTCACACAGGAACACATCCAGACGGACCTTGAAAGACTCCAGAGGAGACTCCACAGCCTCTCTGGGGAGTCTGTTCCAGTGCTCTGTGATCCTTACAGTCAAGAAGTTCCCCCTTGTGTTGAGGTGGAACCTCCTGTGCTGCAGCTTCCATCCATTGCTCCTTGTCCTAATGAAGCCAAATTCATGGAGCATGCAAGGGTTAATCCAGTCAGCCAAACCCCTGTCTTCAGTTGCTGTAGAGAAATCCTCCAGGTGAGGTTGAGGCGAAGCCTTCAGCCATACCTGCTCAGGCTCTCAGGAAGGAACACAGCCAAACATGTTCAGCGTGGCTCATATCCAGCACCCACAGATAGGGAGTCAAGGCTGAACGAATCACAAACCAAACAGCTTCTCCCCTGCCCTTAGTCCATGCAGACAATGTGCCCAGAAAGAAATGGCCAGAGCCCAGGCAGCAGCGATGGGCCAGACTCTGTCCTCGGGCAGCAACGTTGCTCTGAGTGTGGGCTCTGGCCGAGCAGAGATCCTGGCTCCAGAAGGGATTACACCCACTGGGCTCGTTTCGGCATGTGGCAGTGTGAGATAGGGTGGGCTTGGAGGAGAGGGGATTAGGATAGAAAGCAGTGCTGCATCATGTGTTTAGAGGTGATGTCTGCAGGGCTGTGTCATGACACTTGTTCTTTTCTGGCTTGACTTCAGATTTGGAAGCAGCTCATCAGAAATTGAGGTCACTGCAAATGTGTCAGTGCCACTTCACTTTCTGGAAGGTGCTGGCTGCTTCATCAAGTGAGCCTGAGCCACCAGCTGGGAGGCCTGAAAAGATGGAGAAGTTCTTCTCTGGTACAGTGTGGGAGAGGCTGTCAAAGCTGGTGTTTGAGTGCATGGGGAGTGCACACAGCACTGCCCCTTCCTTGCTTTCTGCAATTGGTTCTGTGCTCTAACACTGACTGTGGCTTATAATTTTCCACCCTTGCTCGGAAATTATAGAGGAGGGAGCGGGAGATGGCTTTCAGCTGCTGATGCTTCAGGAGCATTGCATTGCTGGATGGAAGGAGCAACATGGTGTCTGTGCTCTGCAGAGGGCTCAGAAATACCTAGGCATGAAGCACTGTGTGCTCTCAGGCTTGGTGAGAAGGGAGGCAGAGAGCAGTGCCAGCCCTCGGTCATTCCCTGCCTGCTGGAGCTCTTGGAGGAAGTCACACATCTGCTGCTTTCCCATTTGGTCCTTTCAAGAGGCACTCTCGAGAGCAAGGGTTGTGAGGAAGAGCCAGAAATAAGCAGCTCCTGATCCCATTTGTGGGATGAGAGCAACATTAGAAGAAAATTGTTAAAGATGGGACAACAGCCTGGTTTTTAACAAGGCTGACATCTTGCTACCTCTGTTAGAAGAGTGTTCTGTGTTACAACATGACCTTTCCCATAGCCTGTGGAGGAAAGAAAACCTTTTGAGTCTACAATAGAGCAGCTATAGAAAAGCCAAGGTGCAGCAGAGCATGTAGCTTCTGGAGGTGGTCTTGGACCCCAGTGGTCTGCATCCTCACAGGACCTGTCTGGAAGTTCAGTAAAATCACCTCTCCTCTGGGGAGTATTCTATAGCTTGGTGGGTTTTATACCTCTGTTTCTCTGGGAGTTTCTACAAACAGAAGGTTGTTTTAGGGGGCTTTTTGTTCATTTGTTTGCCAGCCCTGCTCCTCTGAAGTTCCTCATGAGCCTTAATATCATCTCCCAAGTCCCCTCAATTGAGTTAGCATTTCCCAGTTGTTCTTACTAAGATGTCTTGTCCCCTACCCTAGATCAGGCTGACCACAGCCTCATCCAGCCTGGCCTTAAACACCTCCAGAGATGGGCCCTCAACCACCTCCCTGGGCAACCCATTCCAGGCTCTCACCACTCTCATGGTGAAGAACTTCCTCCTCATGTGCAGTCTGAATCTCCCCACCTCCAGCTTTGCTCCATTCCCCCTAGTCCTGTCACTACCTGATAGCCTAAGAAGTCCCACCCCAGATTTTTCATAGGCTTCCTTCAGATGCTGGAAGGCCAGAATAGGGTCACCTTGGAGCCTTCTCTTCTCCGGACTGAACAGCCCCAACTCTTTCGGTTTGTCCTCATAGCAGAGCAGCTCCAGCCCTCTGAGCATCCTCATGGCCCTTCTCTGGACACACTCCAGCATCTCCACATCCCTCTTCTAACAGGGATGCAGTACTCCAGGTGGGGTCTCACCAGAGTGGAGAGGCAGAATCACCTCCCTTGCCCTGCTGGCCACCCTTCTCCTGATGCAGCCCAGTATCTATGACACTACCAATCACTACAGCCAGACGGCACAGCTCAAATCACCTTCTCTTTGTGTTGCCCATGGTGACTATCAGCTTCTGAGTCCCCACCTATGTGCTTTGCTGGGCCACCTGTCCCCTTGCAGGGTGCTGGCCACAGCACCCTATCACAAACACATGGGAAGTATCTGATGCATGAAAGCCAGGTACTGCTGCTGTAAGGAGGGGTAGATAGCAGATGGGTTAATATTTAACCAGGATTGCTGCTGGGGTGGAGTGGGGTGGTAGGAGCAAAAACACCAGGAGCCACTGACCAGTGGTGAGTGGATGAGGTCATGGCTTCAGCTGTGCCCAGGACCACTACGGGTGACCTTGCCCTGGGGAGAAGCTGGGGTCACACCGAGTCACTCTTCCTCCTCTTCCCAGGGTATGAGGATATCTGGTCTTAGAACATATCACCAGGGCTCCCACCAGCCCCCTTATAATCTTTGGGGTTTTTTTATTAATGGAGAAAGCAGTGGCCCTGTGTTAGTGTCAGTAAGAAGGGTGACATCAGAGATGTCGAGGCCAAGATGATACATGACCAGAGGAGGATGTTCCTTTTGGATCACTCTGGGTACTCCACAGATCATTAACCCCAGGAACATCACTAGGTTTGTAACCCACCTCTGTCTTCTAACACATAAGATGCCATAGCTCTGTGCACTGAAGAGGTCACTGCTCATTGATGTGATTTCTAGCAATTGGATTTAACAGCAATCTCAGACATTTCCTCTTAAATGAAAGCTATGATCTGAAATGGGGGGGGAGGGAAGTGACAATTTTGTGAAAAGGAGAAATGAGAAGAAGCTTTGATGTCAACTCTCAGTCTGCTGCTGCTGTTGCTTGTGACTTTATTTAGCATATCTGCTGCATGAGCATGGTGAGGAGCACTCACTATTCTCCCTTTTGGTACCACCAGATGTTTTTCCTTAGCCACCAGGCTTGGAGAGACAAGAGCTGTGTAGCCCAAACTCGGGCTACTTTCCCACCAGGCTTGGAGAGACAAAAGCTGTGTAGCCCAAACCCGGGCTACTTCCTTCTTTTCTCTCAGACAAGGTGCTGTGACACCATGGCAGCCTCACCTGCAGCCCTCCTGTGTGATTTGCTTGCCCACAATGCTAAAATCTTTAATGTGTTGCCAGGAAACATCACATGGAGAGGCTTGGCCTTTGTGTTGTCCCTTCTGGGTGCTATTTCAGTGATACTCAAATTAAAAAAATAGCCTCAGAAAGTCCACACTCTGCCATTACATTTGGTCCAAAGGCTGTGTAAGTACAAAAGCATCACTTTAATACATTCAACCTGTACAAAATTATGCAGGAATGAGTGTTCAGGATCCTGCCCCACCTGCAGCTCCAAGTTGTGGTAGTTGTGGCTGGCACGTTTGATTTTCAACTACTGAGTAGGATTTTATCAAATCTGTGGAGCTAGGAAGACACAGAATCATAGAATCATTCAGGCTGGAAGAGACCTCTAAGATCAAATCTGACTGTCAACCTGTCACCACCATGGCCACTAAACCATGTCCAGAAGTGCCATTTCTACACCTTTTTTAAACACCACCAGGGATGGTGACCCCACCACTTCTCTGGGCAGCCTGTTCCAGTGCCTGACCACTCTTTCAGTAAAGAAAATTTTCTCTCATATCCAATCTTTGTTGTTTTCAGTGTACACAAACTGCTGCCATTCGAGCTAACCAGGTGCCAGGTTTGTGATTTCTCACCCACCACCTGTTTCTGCAGAACCAAATTATAGCCAATATCTCAACTGGGTGCAGATCAGCCCCACAGGCTGGGTAAAGGACCCTTTTGAAGGGCTACAGACGCAGGTGGGTGGGGTGAAGGAAGTGGATGCCCTTTGCTATCATTTCTTCTCCCGAAAAGTGTCCTTTCAGCAATTTCCAGTCTGAAGATCGTGGGGCTGGGCAATGTATTGCCTCCTCGATCCAGGCAGAAACGCGCCCAAGGGTTAAAGTTTGAGCAACCCAGCTCGGGAGCCAACTCCTCCTCCTGGTCATGTGAGCTGGGCTGCTCTTAAAGGCCAGGGGAGAGAAGAAGTTAGGGAGCGAGAGTGCTGCTGCCGGGGGGGTTAGCGGGCGTTGGCAGCTTGGGGCATACCATGGATCTGCTGCCAAACTTTTCTGCTGCTACTTGGCTGCTGCTCATCCTTTTCTTTAGCCTCCTGTTGCTGTAAGTAGAGGCTGCTCCCGCCGAGTGACCAAGGAGGAGGATAACCTTGTTCCCGCAGCTGGGGAGGGCTTGGGATCGACGCCCTCGGTGGGCAGTGCCCACGCAGATGAATTGGTGTTCGACGGAGCGCTCGGGGCTGCCTTGAAGGCAGAGTCAAGGGCTGGCGAAGGGCGGCTGCAGGCTTCCATCTGCCCTCCCTATGCCAGCTGGAAGGGAAGTAGGAAGCTGGGCCGAGCGAGGAGGGAAATAAAAGGAATTTGTCGGTGTATTTGTTTTGTTTTTCTCAGCAGCGGCAAAAGGAGCAATGGCTTCTGTGGCTTTCACCTCGGCGAGCGCTGGCAGGCTGCGAGCAGGGCAGTGGGTGGTGTCTGTGCCTGCCCATGTGCTTGTGCCAGCAGAAGCCCCTGTTCAAATAGTTCTTTTGGCAAAATGGCCCTTTTGTTGATGTGGCACAGGGGAGCTGTAGCGAGCTATACAGGCCAAAGCTTCATTTTGCTGTAGTAATTGCTGTCCCTTTTCGACTGCCCTGCTGCTGCTGCAGCTCTGCCACCTGAGCATCACAGGAGGTGTGTGAGTCTTTGCAGAGTCAAACACAAGCATAGGTCTGAGCTCAAGAACTGAGTCCCCCCCTGAGACCTCTCTTCAGTCACAGTTGTCTCAACTCGGGAATGAAATGAGGCCCTTGAGGTGCCCAGTCCATCCCGTTTGCCCAGGCTGGCTGCAGCTCTTTTCAGGGCTTGTATCAAAGTGTGCCACAAATGATCAGTCTAAGAGGGACAGCGATCTGCTGGAGAGGGTCCAGCAGAGGGCTGCGAGGGATGATGAGGAGCACTGCCTGCTGAGGAGAGCCTGAGGGACCTGGGGCTGCTTAGTCTGGAGAAGAGAAGACTGAGAGAGGATTTAATCAATGTTTATAAATATCTGAGGGCTGGGGATCCAGGGGAAGAACAGCCTCTGCTCACTTGCTCCCTGCGATAGGACAAGGAGCAATGGATGGAAGTTGCAGCACAGGAGGTTCCAGCTCAACACAAGGGGGAACTTCTTTACTGTAAGGATCCCAGAGCACTGGTACAGGCTCCCCAGAGAGGTTGTGGAGTCTCCTTCTCTGGAGACTTTCAAGGTCTGTCTGGATGTGTTCCTGTGTGACCTGAGCTAGATTGTCTGGTCCTGCTCTGGCAGGGGGGGTTGGACTTGGTGATCTCTTTGGGTCTCTTCCAACCCCTATGATCTCGTTCACCCCAAGTGAACCTGCATTTACTGCAGGAGGAGTTTCCTCAGGAGGTCTGCTGCTCCATAATTTCAACTTTCTCTTGGTGTCAGGAAGCAGTTATTTAAGCTATTGACTGTGCTCAGGGTGAAGAATCTTCTCTTTTCCTTGCATAAATACATTTCCCATGTTCTTTGCTTGGCAGCTATGGGATATGGCCCTTCCAGGTCTTCAAGAAGCTTGGCATTCCCGGACCACAGCCTGTGCCCTTTTTTGGAACTTTGCTGTGCTACAAGGAGGTGAGTACTGACAGCTGCTGGCCTGTAGCTGTCTTAGATTCTTTCTTGTAGCAGCTACTGCTTTTCCCATCCTTTGTGCATCTCTTTTTCCTCTGCTTTTGGTTTGATCTACTAAAAATGATACTTTCAGTAGGAAACTCTGGACACGCAGAGAACACACTAATTCAGGTCGATTGGAGTGAGATGTGCTGTGCTTTTCAACTATTTTGCAATTTAAGTTATTAGTTTCTCCTTGAATTTCTACCTGCTTCCCAGCAGCTGAAGTTCTGATGGAAACAAAGTAGGGAGGGAAGGCCACATGCCTGAGTCTGCTAATTTCTGAGAGCTGTTTCTTTGTGCTTTGTGTGATCCCCATGAAGAGGCTAAATTATCCCCAGCAATGCCTTATCCAGCCACTTGCTATTGGGTCAGCCTGAGACTTAAGCCAGACAAATTAATTTTAAAAATCAGACTTCAGTATTGTCAACTTCCCAAACCTTTCCAAGTAACTGGGTGGCAGCTGGTCCCAGGTAACTGTAAATACAGCACAAAATGCTGGCTTCAACAAAAGAGCTGCTCTAGCTTGTGCTTGCTGGGTTTACAGCATGCACATGGTCTCTTGGTTGATGCATGGTGAGTGCTGTGTGTCCCATAAGTTCCAACCTTAGATGTACGATCAGTTAAAACCTTAATGGAAACAAAGCAAAACAAAATAGCTATTATCACTCTGCTCCCGTGGAAGATCTCATGAGGACAAGGCAGTAGCAGCTCTGAACTTGTTGAGCTGAAGATAAAGGATGCCCTGGGATTTAGTTCTGCCTGCTAACTCTGCTCTCGCTGCAGCTGTGTACCCTGTCATACCTTGTCTTCATTACATTTTTAACTCAGGTTGGATAGTAGGAGTTGAAAGTGCTGCTGGTTTTCATCTCTGCTCTTTTTTCCCTGCAGCACAAATGTCCCCTAAGCGTCTACCTGACTCATAAGAGCTTCCATGCAGCCCCCCCAACCTCTGCCACTTACAATGGGTCTGTGGGATGCACCACACTGCCAGCTGTGACCTGCTTTGATCACTCTTCACTGGCTAACTGCTCCTTTCTCCTTTGCTCTTTTGCAGGGAGTCCGGAATTTTGACAAGAGGTGCTTTAAAACCTACGGCAAAGTCTGGGGGTGAGTTTCTTTCTGCTGGTTGAGTCAGAGGTGTCCTTGCTAGCTGCAGGGGGCTTGGGCAAGATGACCTTTGGGAGTCCCTTCCAACCCAATGCAGTCTTGTCAGTCTGTGAACTAAACTGTTTGGCCCCGAAGTAGGTTAGGGAGGAGGTGTATGATCACCGTCACAGCGTGGTAATCCCAGCAGTGCCAGTTCTGGAAAAACCAGAAACCCCAGTGCCCCACTGGGAAAGTCTCCAGCCATCTCTCTGAGGCTTCCCTCCTGTTGGGATGGCAGGGCAGGGCTGGCATGGTGGTAGCCAGTTTGAAGGGTCGTTTGTCTCTGTAAGCTTTGAAAATAGCCTCCACTGCGTGGTGTCAAACTGAGCCTCATGCCTTTGAAGCTGCTCTTCTGTCTGTCTTGAGCAGAAATCAAGCTGCAGGGTGCTGCAGTGGTTTTTCATCTTGCTTCCTGCTTCTCCCAGAGCCAGGGCATGAGCTACCTTTCAGCCTGCCTCCCCACTCCCTGCACAGCCCTGGTTTTGTGCAGGGGCTTCTTAATCACGCTCCAACCGAGAACCTCTCAAACTGAAGCAAAATTTTTGCACAAAAAAATCCTGGGAGACTTCATAAAACCTGGCACTTTTTTTTTTTTTTTTTTTTTTTTTTTTAAGATTAAATGTTCTTGAGCCCCTTGAAGGCAGCAGCTTCCCTCAGCTGTGGCACAAGCCTTCCTGCCCTTTAGCCCCCACCATGGCTTTGAAGTTCTTCTGTTTCTGTTGATTGGAAAATGGAGGAGAGAGATGAGTTTTGCCCCTCTCATTGCCTCATAGGCCAGGCAGGGAAATCCTTACCCCCACAGGTAGCCTGTTTGGTGTGGATTTTCTGACTCCAGCCACCAGTTGTGGAAGCTCAGTTGTGGAAGCTCAGGCAGCCCGAGGTTACCGGTTCAGTTCTGTAGCGTTTTATCTATACCCACCCTGCTGTGACAACTCTTTAATACCACAGACAACTGCTAGAAGTGCTCACACTGTTTGGCACACACTTCCCTTCTCTCCATTTTTGCTACATAATAAACCAGTTTCAACCTCATCATTTTGGCTGTTTTGTCAAGAGGGGACTCAGCTGGCCCAAACCCTTTGGGCTCCAGCAGTCAGCATGGACGAGTGGCCGCAGACAAAGCAGTCTGCTTTTGCTCCAACTGCCTGTGAGCAATGGGCTGACTGTAGTTTTCTCTTGGCTTAGGTTTTTTGATGGCAGGCAACCTATGATGGGTGTTGCAGACCCCATCCTTGTCAGAAACATCCTGGTGAGAGAATGCTATTCCGTTTTTACCAACCGCCGGGTAGGTATCTTGTCCCATGCTTTGCTCTACCATGCAGAGCATGCAGCAAGAAAGAGTTTGTTCTTGGTTTCTCTTCTCCTCTGAGCCCTTCAGCAAGTAGTTGCTCTCTGTTGCACCCCAGTTTATTGATGGTACTAAGAATAAAAGTCTGCCAGGGAGGTGTAGAGGCCACTGGGCCATCAGCTTGGATATACCCTAGGGTGGACATTATTTATGACCCTTATACTTTTGTTTCCATTTGTGTGGCTTGTTGGTTGAGGTAGAACTGATACAACTTTGGGGGTCAAGGCAATACCCTGTGGTGGGGTTTTTGGCATCTGTCATGTGGAAGGTGGCTGAAAACCACCATGTGTGATGGTTTGGGAGTTACCTGCCCCACTCCTACAATGAAGTCACCCAGACTAGACTCAGCCAGCTGGAAGTTAAGGAATGAAGGTTTATATTCACATCTTAGCACAATATACAAGCAGATACTTAGAATATATTACAGATATTTACAACTATATACAAGTGAAAAGTAATACAGAAACACAATCCCCCTCCCAGAAATCAGTCCCCAGGAAGGGCTCCCAACCACCCTTCCTCCTCCTTACCACTCCTCTACCTTATCCCAGTGTCTGCCTTATGTGCAGGGTGAGCTGGAAGGGTCAGCAAGGGGTGTTAGAAGCAGAATGATGAGTTGGGTTACACAGATCTAAGCAGAGCAGCAGAAGCCCAGGGAGAAAACACAGACAGACTCCAACCAACAGACTGTGTCCTATCCATGTTTGTGTCCTTGCTTTCAGACATCTCAGCAAACCTATGCATGAAGCAGGCATCACCATTGTTTCCTTTTCACAGCCTGTCATCTTTCTCAAATCCCAGTTAGCCTCCAGCTGGCACACCATGTCACACTTGCTGTAACACTCTCCCTATGCAGAACTTAGGCCTGAACGGGCTCCTGCAGTCATCTCTCAACATGGCTCAAGATGACCAGTGGAAAAGGATCCGCACTGTGCTGTCTCCAACCTTCACCAGTGGGAAGCTGAAGGAGGTAAAGCAGAGACCACTGGTACTTTACATCAGGAGCTGGAGGAGGACTGGGCCATTTCTGAGTACAGATCTTCCTCTCAGTTGGGGAGGTCACCCCATCTGTCAAGACCACATCCATTAGCATCTGTGTTGTTGGGCACAGTTTAGCTACACAGTGGTTGCTTACCCTCATGGGGAGGGAGTCAGGAGAAGGATAAGGGGGATGAAGTGGAACACAAGGAAGTGCAAGCTGAAGCTGTTGGGCATATGACCTATTTCCCTCTTGCTAAGCACATCATGCAGACCTCAGGGGCCCATTTTTCATGTTCACTCCTAGCTGGAGTGGATGCTTAACTAGAATGTGAGCTATGTGTGGATTTTGGGAGGAGGTATAAGAGCTCTCTGTAAGATGAGAGAAAGTGCTGCCTGAGGTTTGGAAATTAAACCTTCCCCTTGCCTGCCCTTTTCCCGCAAGCCAAAGCCTTGGCCAGTCACAGATGGCAGTGTGGAATTGCCCAGCCTTGGTTTTTGGAGGTGAAAGAGCCAACGGTGCCTTTTGCTTTGGTTTGCATTTCAGATGTTCCCTACTATTAAGCTCTATGGTGAAAAATTAGTGAAGAACGTTGAGAAGAAAGTGGCTAATGATGAGTTTGTGGCCGTGAAGGAGTGAGTAACTGTGACTGGAGAGAGTTTGTAGTCGCTGTGGGGACAGGGACATTTTGGAGAGACCTTCCCATGCTGCAACATAGATCCCTTGTCAACTGCTGAGGCAAACTCTGTAGTGGTCATGGGCCTGGTATGTTCCTCAGGAGAGGGCTTGTGGTGCTCTGCTCAGATGGAGTGCCTGTGCTCTGCTCACTGTTTCATTTTACTGAGCATGCTTTCTGAGGAAGCTGTAGAGCCTGCTCCAGAAGCCCTGTGAAATGTGGTATATTTGGATGTCATTTTCACAGTCTTACAGATGGGAATTGGTGTAGAGCCTTTGTTACCCCATACTGCATTTCAGTGCTTGCCAACCACAGCCTGAGTTTTTTTGATCCTGAGAAGAATTGGTGGAGGGGGGTGAACGCAACAGGGAAAACTGGGGAAAACACAATGATGGTTACCATCAAGTCAGGTCTAGTCCTACTGTGTGAGGACTGCATTGAGTCCTTAATTAAAATAGATCTCTCAAGGATTGTTCCTAGAGGGATTCTCCTTTACTGCTCTGAGCTCATCCCATTCTCTCTCTCTGCTTTCCACCTAGCCTTTTTGGAGCCTACAGCATGGATGTAGTGACCAGTACTTCCTTCAGTGTGAATATTGACTCCATGAGCAACCCCAGCGACCCCTTTGTCACCAACATTAAGAAATTTCTCAAATTCAGCTTCCTGAACCCCTTGTTCATGGTCTTAGGTAAGATACACCTCATCTCATACAGCCCTGGATCTATGTCAGAGGTGTTGACGAGCTGCAATTCCTGGTAGCTTCCTTAGTGCCTTCGAGTCTTCCTTGCTGTGCAGCTGATGCTCAGCACATCTCAGGGTTAGGTTCGCCCTCGGAGATCTGTAGAAATGGTGCTCCAAGGAAACCACAGTCAAGGTTTCTGTAGCCCATGTGGGTCTTTGCAGCTCCCTCCCACAAGCAGAGACCCTGTCACAGAGAGCTGCACTTGGTGTGGCATTGTGGCCTTATAGTGGTATGTGAAAGAGATTACCAATTGCTGTGGCATGCCAGCCATGGTTAGGTAAAAAGAGAGCTGAAGGCCACAAAAAGCAACTTTCTGGATCAGAGTCCAGATTCACTTCTCTCCTTCCTGTGCTTTGTGCCACTTTTTAGTTTGTTGGGCCCCTTTGAGCTAAAATATGTTGTGCTTTAATCTCCTTTTAGTGTTGTTCCCCTTCGTTACCCCGGTGTTGGAAAAGATGAATATGACTCTCTTACCCTCAGAGGTCATGGAGTTCTTCAAGAGTGTCTTCACAAAATTGAAGAAGGAAAGAGAAAAGGGCAGCAGCATGGTGAGAACAACCCAGGTGGCCTTTTTAACTCACTCTGCCATTCTGAGTGCAGGAAGGACCCGGTGGCATCTTCAGAAGTTCTGGTGTGTTGCCTGCTCTCTATAACAGCTCCCAGCTCACCAAACGTAGGGAGGGGCACAAACGTGCCCTGCCTGGCATTCTACATGGAGAGAATATCTATGTGCAGAGAGGATCTCCAGTGTGAACCCCAGCATGCACTGAAGCCATGAGCATGCTTCTGGGGCTGAGAATGGAGCAGGTGTCTCAGCAAACAGCTTGTGTTGGACAAGATTTGCCTCCTTCCCATACACATCTTCTCTGAGTGCCTCTCTCTCTCCCCAGGACCGGGTGGATTTCCTGCAACTCATGATTGACTCGCAGAACTCAGAAGACAGCTCCAAGTCTGATGAGACAGACTTGTACAAAAGTATGTCAAGATCTGTCCTCCTCTCAGCAGAAAGCAGGGCAGTTCTTTGTGTGGTTAAAAGCAACAGAAGAGGGGTTTAGTCAATAATCTTACAGAAGAAGTCTCAGTAGTGGGGCTGTAATGGTACTTGCTGCACATCAGCTGTACTCTATTCCCTCATTTCTGGGAATAAATCCTGAGGTCTGTTTGTGCAACAAAGAGCAAATGCAGTGACTATCTCCTTACTCCCACTTCCTGGTTTATCTTCTCTGAAGGCCAGTGATGTTGGCTGTATTTCAAGAGGCAAACAAAGCACTTAGGCTGCAAGTACCTTGCTCATCTATGAGCTGCTCATTGCTGTTCCTCACTTTAGGTAAACTGTTAGAAAATGTCTTAGCCAAGGCATAGTCCCAGTCCATCATCCTCAGTCAAGGCAGGATGCTTGTAAACTTCTGAGATGTTTGAAGAGAGACTTTGCACTGCAGTGCTTGGACACTGTTGCAGTCCCAGTTTTAAATCTTACGTTGTCCTTTTTACTGTTGCCACATTATGCTCAGGGCTACTAATCCCTCAGCAGCACAAGGATCACCTCCTGGCTTTGAGTAGCTGCTGAACATCTCTTCATCTCTAAATGTTCCTGGCATGTGCCCCTGGGTTCTTTTGGCTGATTTGCATGCTCCCAAAAGATAGCTCTAGAAGACAGCAGAGACTTTCTGAAACAAGCTTAGGCTACACACACCTTGATTCTCTGCAAGAAAGCAATGTAGCAGTGCTGATCTTGACAAAGGTTATGTGGCTGCAGACAGTACCAAATCCACCTTTTTGTGGTACCAGGGGGTTGGCTGGATGTTTCCTTTAGCAACTGTTAGCTAGTTATCAGCAGCATTGCCTAGACTGAGGAGTAGGGTCATGAATTCCCAAGGGTTGATGACTCTGGTTTTCATCTTTCATGTGCTTTTATGCCTCTCTTCAGCATTAAGCGATGAAGAGATCCTGGCCCAGGCTCTTATCTTTGTCTTTGCTGGTTATGAGACCACTAGCTCCACCCTGAGCTACATCTCCTACAACCTTGCCACCCACCCTGATGTACAGCAGCAGCTCCAGGACGAGATCGATGCAAACCTGCCTAACAAGGTAAAGGAGTGTAAGGAGACACTGGGGTGGCTCCTACCTACGTCTTGTAGAGAGTCTGAGCCAAAAGCCAGCTTGGAAACAAAACAGAGAGGAGGAGGCACTGAGATTTCCCTTCCTCTGGTCTCTGACACCTAAAGGGGAAGCATTGGTGGGGGGGTGATGGAGGTTAAAATCCCATGTTTGTAGCCATACTGCTTATGCTGCCCAGGCTGCCCCCACCTACAACGCCCTGCTGCAGATGGAGTACCTGGATATGGTGGTGAACGAATGCCTGCGGCTCTTCTCTCCTGGGGGCCGGCTCGAGAGGGTCTGCAAGAAGACAGTGGAGATAAAGGGGGTGACTATCCCAAAGGGCACGGTGGTTGTGATCCCAGCACACGTCCTGCATCACGACCCGGAGCACTGGCCAGAGCCGGACGAGTTCAGGCCTGAGAGGTGAGGGCTAGGCAGGGGGAATAGCTGCACACTCAACCTCAGCCCTGGGAGAGAAATGGCAGCCAAAGTGGGGAATGCATGATTATAACATTTAAATTAGGCATTTATCATTGTCTGACATCTAGTCCCAGCATTACCGTGAGGGGAGTTTTATGATCTACATCCATAAACTGTGCATGGAATTTAATTAACTGCATTGAAGGCAGCGACAGTGAGAGCAGCTCCCAGCAGCTGTAACACTCAGGGGTTTATGGCCAGATATTAAAGCAAGAGCCACTGGGTGACTGGCACAATGCAGGGCAAACCAGCAGCGGAAGGACAAAGATGGGTAGGAAATAAAACTTCATTTTCAACTTCAGTTATGAAACAGCTCTTGCTTTAGGAGCTTTTGTCAGACCCTGTGAAATGAGACAACAACCCCAAGCAGACCTGGGAGACTCTGGTTCTACTGGTCTGCAGGTGGTCACAAAGATGTTGAGGGATAGCCTGGAGAGCGAGACCAGATGTGTGCCCTTGCAACAGGATCTGAAATAGCCCTGGAAGCTAAAACCAGTGTGGGAACGTGATCTTTGGGACAAAACCTGGTAGCAGTATCAGAAGTTAGGAGGGGAGATAAGTTCACCTCTGGACCCCTATGGTCACCTGGAGTTGAGTGAAGAAGGAACCATCCAAATGGGAGTACTCTGGCAATGGACATCTTACACCAGCTACTCCTTCCTTACTCTAGTGTCTCAGCAGTGAGGTGCTTCACTGCTGATTTTGCATGGCTGGGGTTTGAACCTAGACCTCATGCACCGTGGATGAAAAGCTTTCTGAAATGGAAACTAACTGATCACTCAGAAGTGTTACTGAAAATGCTCAGTGGCAAATTTCTTTGTGAAGCTGATTGTTCTCCCCTGTTTTTCATGATGAGGAGAGGAATGGCTGGCATGTCTCAAAAGCAACCCTGCCTTTAGTCACGCAGGGGGAGGATATCTTTGTGTTCGCTCACTCCTTTGATACAAAGGGAAGACGTGGAGTTGTAGACCTCTGTGGTTTAAGGTTTGAAATGGGGGTTCAGGTTTTGAGCCAAGAGGAAGTTCTGAGGAAAGAGTAGTTATGAAACCCATTAGCATATTTCAGGTATTCTCTGTTCACCTGATGCATCTGGAGATGCACAACCAACTCCAAGCAGCAGGATAAAAGCAAAGGCATAAGGTAGCTACTGAGACAGAAATAAGGGACTTGGCTGGGCTCTTCTAGTAGGCACAGGAACACAAAAAATCTTTTTACCTTCCCAGACACCTCATCACTTCAGAGCTGGAAGATAGCCACGAAGATGTTCATTGGGCTGGAGCAGCTCTGCTGTGAGGACAGGCTGAGAGAGTTGGGGCTCTGCAGCCTGGAGAAGAGAAGGCTTCCAGGAGACTTTAGAGTAGCCTTCCAGTATCTGAAGGGGGCCTACAGGAAGGCTGGGGAGGGACTATTGACAAGGTCTTGCAATGACAGGACAAGGGGCAATGGGTTTAAACTGGCAGAGGGGAGATTTAGACTGGATGTTAGGAGGAAGCTGTTTGCAGTGAGGGTGGTGAGACACTGGCACAGGTTGCCCAGGGAGGTTGTGGCTGCTCCCTCCCTGGAGATGTTCAAGGTCAGGTTGGAGGAGGCCTTGAGTGACCTGTGCTAGTGGGAGGTGTCCCTGCCTATGGCAGGGGGTTGGAACTGGATGATCCTTGAGGTCCCTTCCAACCTTACCGTTCTTTGACTCTGTGTTCCTGAATCAGTAGTTTTTTCCTGACTCCTCGTTTTGGTTCTAATCAGGTTCAGTAAAGAGAACAAAGAGTCTATTGACCCCTACACCTTCCTGCCATTTGGAGCTGGCCCCAGGAACTGCATAGGGATGAGGTTTGCTCTCATCATCGTGAAAATGGCTGTGGTCATCCTGCTTCAAAACTTCTCATTCAGAACCTGCAAAGACACTCCGGTGAGCATATGGCGTGATGTGCTTTATTGTCTGTCTTTTAGTCTCACTGAGATGGTCCTGGCTGCTCTCTATTGCCTGGCTCTTAGGACAGACTGGGAACTGTCTGTCATGCCCATAAAATCCCTTTCTTCCCCAAGGACCTCAGAGACCGCTAGCTTCAGTACCACTAAACCTTGTCTGCAAACTTAGGTTTTACTACTTCACACAGAGGTCAAGGAGGAAGATCTCACTGTGGAGTAAAGAATCATATGGGAATAACTGTAATTAAATCTCCTCAGTTAATTTAAGTAATTCACCACAAGTTACTGATACTTTTCTTCAAGCCTTTACAGATGCAGTTTTAATGTTGGTGGAATATGTCAGGTTGAAATCCCTGAAGTTGTCATAAGATCATAATAGAATGGCTTGAGTTGGAAGGGACTTTAAATATCATCTAGTGTCAACCCCTTGCCATAGGCAGGGACACTTCTCATTAGACCAGGTTGCTCAAAGCCTCATCCAACCTAGTCTTAAACACTTCCAGGAATGAGGCACTCACAACTTTCCAGGGCAACCCATTCCAGTGTCTCACCACCCTTATAGCAAAGAACTTCTTCCTAATGTCTAATCTAAATCTATCCTGCTCTAGTTTAAAAGCATCATTCCCTGTCTTATCACCAGATGCCCTTATAAAAAGTCCTCTGCCTCTTTTGGATACACCTAAGCAATGAGTCCTCTGCCTGCTTTAGATACACCTAAGCAATGGGTTGCTCTCTGTTGGTGGACTGTTAGCCTTCCTTGATCTGCTTTAGGAAGACCCTGCTCCAGAGAGCAGGAGGAGTACCTCTCCAGCCAACCCAGCCTGCTACAAAGCTGCATCTTGTAGCACAAAGGTCTGTCTGTGAAAGCTCCCCAGACACCAAAACTTGTCTCCTGTGGGCCACTGAGCAGTCTCCAAAGTAGTAATTTGTGAGCCAGTGCAATTTGAGCTAAATTCAGCTTGATGATTCTCTCCCTCTTTGGGGCTATGCAGGATCCTGCCAGATCTGGCCTTTACCCAGGATCTCTATAATAAACACCACATGCAGTGCTGATGAGTCAGGCCCTGCAAGATGGGGGTGTCTGACATAAAGTAAGTGCAGTGGTTGTTGGAAATCCTGTGTTAAATCCTCTTGAGAACATTGCAGCTCCCCATGACTCAGAGACAGGTAGCACCGGGGGCGTTCGCTTCCGACCTCGACCTGCCTGTCTGGATTGACTGCTGTGGAAGTCATTGCCATTAACACATTTTGTTCATGAGATGAGCTTGGGAAATCAGAGCAGAGGGGACAGCCAGTGTGTTCAAAGGACATTTATTGTAAGAAACAGAAAAGTCCATATTAAATTATTACTTGGCACGAGTGCTCGGCTGGAATCTCTGCAGATTCAGATTGCAACTCAACTAGTAACCTGGAGGTGAAAGACTGTAATAGTCCATTAACAATGCAGTGACCTATCCACCCTCCCCCAAGTCTAATGACATTTTTCTAGTCCTCTGCAATCCATAAAATTGATTCTTTTTATAACTGCCTTTAATTAAAAGGAGACAAGTTAAATATGTATTGTATTATTGGTGCCCATAGGTTTATGGGGCTCTTTCGGCCCGTTTTTCTGCAGAAGATGTCATGTACATCAGATCAGAGAAGGAGGGGAAAAGTGTCATGCTGGACCATCCCTTTAGAATATGGATATGGAAGCTGCAGCCTCCCCTCATCCCCCATTGATGGCACACTGGGCTCTAAGCCACGTTGCTTAAATGCCCTGAAACAAATCTTACAGGGATAGAAGGTTTTAATATAGCTTGTTGGGCTGAGGGAATATTACCCTCATCCTGATGGGGAGAAGAATATAAGCAGCATCAGATTAATGGAGGAGACCTGGTAAAATACTCTTGCTTGCCACACAAGATGACTCCCTCTAGTACCAGTTCTAAAGGTTCTCTTCATTGCCTTTTCCAGCCCACCGCAACAGAGCCCATTGCTTCTCCACGAGGATGCTTTTCCTTTGCTGCTCAGGCCGGGCAGCAATCTCTGTTTCCTTCTTCCAGGAGACCTTATTGCTCCTTGTCCCAGTTTGGGCCACCAGCTTACTTGGGTCTGGAGAACAGAATTGACTCTTGCCCCTTTCCAGGAGTAAGAATGAGGATACTGCACACCAATTGGAAGTGTTGAGAGAGATTCTGTTTACGAGAGCATATACACAAAAGGCAGTCAGGAAGAATAAATCCAAGACTCACTCGGCCCAAACTGGCCTTCTAGAATCCTCCACCCCTTCCACCCTCAGCTGGCTTAAGGTCCCTGTGGTTTTGTTTAAGGGCAGAGCTAGGATCCCTCAAACTACCACACTCCTCCAGCTCCCATTGCAGTCTAGCTCCCCTTCACACTGACTTGGGCATTAAACAAAATGGCACTGCCTGCCCCTCCTTAGCTGTGACCTCCCAGATGGATTTTTGGCTGGTGTTCTCTCCGTACTGGCACAATGATTGGTACAACTTCTCTGACCATGCTGTGTGAAAGCCAGAATTCACCAACCAGCCTTTCCAAGAGCTGAGAGCTACTAAATCCCAGCTGGTTACATGGGCAGCAGTGCTAGTCCTGCTGTAAGTACACCTGTAAGCTAGGAAATACATTGGAAACAAAGGGTGACTGAGACATATGTGGGCTGTAGAGGCCCTCTTGATGTCACGAGTGTCCTTTTTCCCAGCTTACATGACTATTTTGTGGGTTTGTTTTGTTTTTTCTCCTCCTGCTCCAGATCCCTCTCGTTCTGGACACGAAAGGTTTCATGCAGCCAAAGGAGCCCATTGTCCTGAAGATGGTCCCCAGATCCCATGCTGGAGAAGTGAAGGAAGCAGGAACAGATCAGTGACTCTTTGTTTCAGAGTGCCTTCTGTAAACTCCCGAGAGAAGACCCAGCCTAATGTGTGTGCTGCAGAAACATCAGTGCTGCAAACCCCCTTTTTTCCAACCAGAGCATGAGGGGTGTGGCCCAGAATAATCACACAAGCACCATCCTAATGAAAACGAGCCCCAGGTCCCACTGTCCCACATCACAATAGGCATTTTGCAAGACCAATTGCACTCAAGTTATTTGGGCTGACTTGCTTTCTTTTTTTTTTTTTTTTTTTTTTTTTTTTCCCCCCCCCCCCCTTTTCNTCTTTTTCCCCCCTCTCCCTCTGAAGAGGCACTTTTCTAAGCAATTTGATTCCAGACACTGTCAGTCTCTTCTGGCAGTGCAATTTAAATCAAGATAGGGAGAGCAAATTGCACATAGTTAAGTAATGCTGCCATTGCTCCTGTCCCTGCTGCCTGCTGGGGTGACTCTGTATGTCTTCTGGTTTTATTCTCCTGGGAATGCAGAGTTGTCCAGGGCTATTTCCTCAGCTGTGTGCTGTGACCCTGACAAGTGTTATAATGGTCGCATCCTTGCAGGAACGAGCGCCTGCGGCAACTTTTCTGATGCTGATTTATTTAGATTTTTCTTGTGATTTTTAGATGGCTTCCGCGTGATTCAGAGTGCAGATGAGTTAACTGGAGGAACCCAGAGACAAGCAGTTACCCCTAATGACTGGAGATTGGCAGAGTGGGAGAGAAGTGCCCCACATGTGTTTCCCAATTGTTTGCTTATTTTACCGCAGGCGTGCAGCCATCCCTCATAGAAGGGGTTGTTAACACAGCCACCATCTATGCTGGTGCTGTGACATCTTTTAGTCTCTGATTTATATTAGGCCATTGTAAGGCCAACTTTACTGAATTAATAATGATGCAAGGTGCAGCACTGAGATGCTTCAGATGTCCCAGAGAAGCCTAGTCTGGAAGAGAAGTATTGCCTTTGGCTGTTGAGAGCTGGAAAGTCTTGTTAGATGTTGTCATTTTTTAGACTCCAAAAGGCCTGTATGCTCACAGTTCATGTTATTCCTCAAGAAAGTGCTGCTGCAGGGCTAGCTGCAGTATAAAGTTCACTTAACTCTTCTGTAACCAGCTGATGCCAGTCTTGGACGTGTTCCTGTGTGATCTGATAGAGGTGATCCTGCTCTGGCAGGGGGGTCGATCTAAATGATCTTTCAAGATCCCCTCCAGCCCCTGACATTTTGTGATTCCTCCACACAGAAGTGGATCTCATAAGCCAGTGGCCAGACAACAAACAACATGGTGCTGTAATCTCTCCCACTTTACTCACTTCTTTGGTGGGATCCTCAAAAAATCAGTGCCACAGCGATAGAAGAGCTCTTTTGAGGATTCATTCTTCCACTGTCACCTTGCAGCACCACTAATTACTGAGGGTGTGGTCTTGCTAGTGTCAACCAAGTCTTTGTCTTTCTGTGGAAGAAAGGTTTGGTTGCAGTATCTGTACTTGCAGCCAAGAGACTGCCTGGTCCCATGGAGGCTTCCAAGTGCTCTCCATGCTCTCTAGGATCCTAAACACCTCATGTGCCTGCTTTGCTGTAATGTCTATGAGAAGATGTTTCCTGCTTCCAAGCTCTCAAATTCCACCACTGGGTGAAATCCTTCCATGTATATGGATGCATCTAACCCTGTCACTACCATATATCATGCTGCTTGGATTCCTGGGAGATGAAAACATTATCTCCTGATGGAATCCTTCTGTGTGTCATCATCAAGAGGAGCTGCTTCTGCAGGTGCAGAGTTTAACAGCAGTCCAAAATAAATGGTTGAGCAGAGTCAGTGCTGTTGTGAGGTCATTCCTGTTGCAAAATTGGCCTTAGGAACACTGTTTGCTACCTGGCGGGTTTCATTTTTGTTTTTAATTTATAAGCAGATGCATTATGCATACATTAGTCTATATTTTCTTTTATACTTTTGTTCTATATGTTTTAGGTAATGAGTAGGAAACCCCAGAGGAGACACAGATTAAGCTCCTCAGTGAAAGACACCCTTGACTGGAAGTGTAGAGAAGGAGTAAGGCTGCTTCTTTAGAGAGCCACCAGTGATCTGGGTGAGAGGGTCAGAAAATTCCCAGGACCTTGGGCAGCCACAGCTTCTCCTTCTGCCTTTGAAACCTGCTGCAGTGCAGCTCCCTTCTGCCACCAGTGTTGGAAAGTGACAATTTGTCTTCATTTCTAGCTGATCCTGTGCCTTTTCTTAAAGCCATGGCACTGTGTTTGACTGTGATGACACCTCTCAGGGGAGGAGGACAAAATATAGAAGCAGTCAGAACCCTGGAGAACAAACAGCCACAAAGTGCCTGCATCCTCCCAGCAGTTCATAAAAAGGGGCATGGAAAATCCTCGTGTCTCTGCCTTGAGAGGTGACCAAGAATATGAGGGTGAAAAAGTCACACACAGCATCACAGGTCAGGGATGAATTAATAACCTTGCAGAAGCAAAGGCTGTAGCTTGGCCTGCGGCAGCAAGGGAAGGTTTTGCATCATCACTCCATGCCTGTATTGGAATTAATCACTCACATACAAATGTCAACACTACAGAAAACATCCTTCAAGATAATCTCTCTCACAAAGCTGCTTAACATTTTGGTAATGTACAGTTTGCTTGCAGGTGTCAGAGGCTTTCAGCCTCTCTCATCTCTCTTCAAAGGCATCTTGACCTGCTGGCATCTCACACTGATGAAATGGGTGAGCAGGAGCTGCAAGCAGCAGCGGATGTACCATGGAGAGCCCAACCAGCGCAGGCACAGCATGGCTTTATCTGCCAGCACCTGCCTGGGGTTCTGGCAAGGGACAAAGCCATGCTGGGGTCTGCCAAAACTCGCCTTCACTTCACTGAATTCAGTCATGCTTAGGAGCAGAAAGTGCATGCTTTTGCTGGTTCCCACTTGTCTTATCTTTTCACAGAATTAACCAATGTTGAGAAAGGAAGTACGACACCGAGACAACCCAATGTGAGTGATAAGCAAGGTGCAATTTCTTTATTAGAGCATCAGAAATTTATACTAATATCTAACCATATGCACAGCTGTCACTATTTTGTTGGCTTCCTAAAAGATTACATTTGCATGATTCTTCTACTTGCAGTTACAAGCTTTGGCTACTCCCTTTTTCTTCCCAGATCTCAGCTCCTCTTTTAGTTGCTTACGAAGAACTCCAGGACCATCCGTCCTTGAGTCACTTCTCCTTATCATGACACAGCCTTTACAGCTGTGGCCATCTGCTACTCCATAGCAATATATTCTGAGTTATTAATATCTTCAAAGCCTGGGTTGTACAGGTGTTCCTGAGAACTATGTCCCCTTTCCTTAAGCCAATCCCCAACAAACCAGGTTGGAAAAGACCTCTAAGATCCCATCCTTGAAAGTTTTAGCATCACTTAGAGGTAAGTTCAGTCAAGGTGCTTGGAGTTTTCCTGTCTCTGACCTAGGCTTGCACAGAAGTTGTCCATATTATTGCTGCTGGTGCTGTTCTGGACCTGCTGCTGAAGAGAGGCAAGCCTCCAGACAGCCTTATTGAATGCTCGATTCAGTTAAAATCGACAGAATAATCAGACCATGGAGTCTGCCCAAAGGTTAGGAAGCAGTGATTTTTTCCTGCAGCAGTGTCGGTCCTAAGCTCTTCTTTCAGTGTGAGGATTGCAAGCAAGAGCACATCAGCAGGTAGGTTATAAAAGTGTTATGACTGCTGGTATTAAGCTGACAGGCTAATGTAACAAGAGCATAACAAGGTCTCCTAAAATAGAGAGGTGAATTCTTTGCAGTACTGATTTCATGGACAGCTCAAAAACGAGCTGGTGATGGACATGGTGCAGGCTGGGCTGGCATCCTGCAAGGCAAAATGCAGGACAGCCTCAAAGAGAAGCCTACCAGCATGGAAGAGGTGGAGGATGCCAAGAGAAGGGGATGCCAGGCCGTGGGGCAGGACCAGGTGAGGAGAACCCCTTTTTCTCACCCCAAACTTCATTCACCACCCTCAGCCTCTCCCCCATCTGTCTGTCACACTGTAGTTTGTCAGCTCTGTGTTTGCCAGCAGCAGTCACCTGCAGCAGGATGAAAGGACACAACTGGAGGACCCATCTTTACCTCTCTCTTCACTCAGGCGCATGTATAATATCATCTGGACACACAACTCAGCATGGACTGAATTTGCAGGAACACTTTGATCTTTCATTTTTAAGCTCTGTGGCTCAATCCTCCCCAGATCTAAGGTAAATGGCCACAAGGCAGCTTTGGTGGACTCAAGGTTTCAAGTCAAACCGCAGTCATTTAAGCACGCTTTTAAAGTTCATATCATTTGAATGTCATATGTCAGACTGAAGGCAAATAGATGTTTATTCCCCTCACAGCTGGCCAGCAGTCTGACATTCATTACTGAAGCCTTGCAGCTGCCAGAGGTTGAAGCCACCTGTAGGAGTGTGTCTATCAAAGCCTTCTATCTCTTAAGGGCTATTCCCTGTGATGTCAGCTCATACATTTTAGTTCAGACTCATTTTACAGCCGCCACAGTTCTGCAGTGTTTTTTCCCTATGTCTGGGCAAGGTCAGGCATCCTTTTTTTTTTTTGCCTGTTCCTTCTGAAGTTATGTCGATACCTCATTTTTCACAGCTTCTCCTGGGTTTGGGCTCACTCTGCCTCCAAGGTTTATGATCTGAACGTTACTCTGCTTGGTTTTACAGCTGTGGGCCATGGCCAGCCTGCAGGAACGTGGTGCTGGTGGTCCAGCTGTGGCATCTTGATGCAGCTCCAGCCCTCCTTGGGGCCAGCACTGGAAATTCTGTTTCTGGGGAGTAAGCTCACGCATGACATACCTGATACTTTGCAGCTTATTGGGCATTAAAATTGTTCAATTGGCTGCAGAGGAGTTTACAGAAGGAGGAAAAAAAAAAAAAAAAGAAAAAGACAACAGAGATGATCAGATTAGACATCCCCCTGAACATCACAGAGCAATTTACACCTGTACAAAGAGTCTGTGGAGTTATATTGAATCAGACCTGGAGCATTTTACAGCCACTTTGCACAAGCATAAATGATAACATAAGGTGCAAAGGCAACAGCCAGCCGGACAATTACAGGGCGTCTTCACACGCCTTATTAATCCTCATTACAGCCCTCTGTGCCCAGGCTCTGCATCTTCCCTTCCCCGCCAAGTGCCGGCGAGGCTGTGGGAGCCAATTTAGCCACCTGCCAAACTTGCAGTGTCTGACTGCTGGTATCAACGTGCCCTTGGTCCTGCAGAGCTGGATGCTCCTTATCGGCATCTGAGATGCAGCTTTTTCTAAATCACAGCTGCTTCCTGTCCTGCCAGGCTCCTGAGCAGCAATGTGTGATATTGTGCTAAGTATTAGCATGGATTTTACTTTTGGTTTTTGGGGGGTTGGGGATTTTTTTTTGTTTGATGATGATGATTGTTACTATTATTAATATTTATAGAATCATAGAATGGTAAGGTTGGAAGAGNCCCCTTCAGATATTGGAAGGTAATAATAATAATAATAATAATATATTAGTATTATTCTAAGCTTACTTCCACAGGGATATCAATAAAGGAGGAGTGATGTTCGTTACCCCAGCTATCAGTATAGGGTGGGGACTGA
>VWYK01102880.1:7062-39189 GCA_013399775.1 Semnornis frantzii
AAAAAGGCCATTTAGGGACTGGAGTATGGCAGGGTGAGGGGAGGGGGGAGGGAGAGGTGTGTGCCAGTTGCTTTGCAGCAGCATAGGGAAAGCTTTGGAACGTTTGGTCCCTTCCCTTGTCTCGTGTGGGCAGTGGGAGCTGCCACCTGCTCCCAAGCTGAGGATCAACAAATTAGTCTTCTTCTCCCCCTATCAGAGAGTGCCATCCATCTAAAGATTCCCTTTAATTTAGAGCAGTGTAGAGTTTGAAAAGCCCTTCAAGTTCACTTGGGCTGATGAATTGGTAATTGAGTGTACCTGGGTGTCGGTGCCGTCTTTGCCTCTCTCTGCATTTGTATCAGTCCCTGTTTGTTTTCCCGAGCTGTAAATCACTCAAAGCTTGGAGAGGCTTTTATCAAATCCTGCTAGGAGCCAGTTGCTTCCCCTTTCACAAACACATCTCTAATGCCACGTGGAACCCACTGACTTCTCTGCTCATTTGAAAACAATGAGGATGTTATGAAATGGGGAGGGGGAAATTCCTTAGCAACGAGGTAAGGAGGAAGAGCAGAACTGCTCCTGTCTCTCAGGTACTTGCTCTTGAACTCTAATATCTGTCCCATTGATCTCCTAATATGCTGTGCTCTGAAAGGCTGATTTATTGCCCTGCACTCTTTTATCTCCCTGTGTGCCTCAGTCCCTTAGAACACACCTTGTTCTTGGCTTTTAGCAACAGGCAGCTCAGCTGCTGGCCCTCGGTGCAGCCTCATCTGTCACCTCCTGGGCTGCAAATCAGTGCCCCTTTCTCTGCAGGATGTGGCCCACCCTGCCCAGTGCTGTGCATGGAGACTTAAGCATATGGTTTAAGGGAGTCCAGATCTTCATCATAAGATCTCCTTAACATCTTCAGGTTCTCCAATATGTCATAGAATCATAGAATGGTTTAGGTTGGAAGGGAGCTCAAAGTTCCGACCCCCTGCCATAGGCAGGGACACCTCCCACTAATACAGGTCACTCAAGGCCTCCTCCAACCTGGCCTTCAACACCTCCAGGGAGGGAGCAGCCACAACCTCCCTGGGCAACCTGTGCCAGTGTCTCACCACCCTCACTGCAAACAACTTCCTCCTAACATCCACTTTCAATCTCNTTGGTGTCCACCTCTCCCAGGGGCCTTTGAAGATACTTGGCTTTCTCCATCATCTATACAGGGACCACAGCTGGCTCTCCCCCCATGCTACCCATATTCATGGCTGATGTTCAGTCCAGTGTTTTAACACTGACAGGTTTGGCAAATGGGAATTTTACACAAGAGAGCTAACAGTCTTGATTTCATAGAATCATAGAATCAACCAGGTTGGAAGAGACCTCCAAGCTCATCCAGCCCAACCCAGCACCCAGCCCTAGCCAATCAACCAGGCCATGGCACTAAGTGCCCCATCCTGGCTTTGCTTCAACACCTCCAGGGATGGTGACTCCACCACCTCCTTGGGCAGCCCATTCCAATGCCAATCACTCTCTTTGGCAAGAACTTCCTCCTAACATCCAGCCTAGATCTTCCCTGGCACAACTTTAGACTGTGTCCCCTTGTTCTGTTGCTGGTTGCCTGGGAGAAGAGCCCAACCCCAGCTGGCTACAACCTCCCTTCAGGGAGCTGCAGAGAGCAATGAGCTCTGCCCTGAGCCTCCTCTTCTGCAGGCTGCACACCCCCAGCTCCCTCAGCCTCTCCTCACAGGGCTGTGCTCCAGGCCCCTCCCCAGCCTTGCTGCCCTTCTCTGGGCACCTTCCAGCACCTCAACATCTCTCTTGAATTGAGGGGCCCAGAACTGGACACAACACTCAAGGTGTGGCCTGAGCAGTGCTGAGTACAGAGACAGAATAACCTCCCTGCTCCTGCTGGCCAAACTGTTCCTGAGCCAGGCCAGGAAGCCATTGGCTCTGCTGCCCACCTGGGCACACTGCTGCCTCATCTTCAGCTAAACTCTACCAGCACTCCCAGGTCCCTCTCTGCCTGGCTGCTCTCCAGCCACTCTGTCCCCAGCCTTTAGCACTGCTTGGGATTCTTGTGGCCAAAGTGCAGAACCCTGCACTTAGCCTTGCTCAATCTCATCCCATTGGCTTCTGCTCACCCATCCAGCCTGTCCAGGTCTCTCTGCAGAGCCCTCCTACCCTCCAACAGATCCACACCTGCTGCTAACTTGCTGTCATCTGCAAACTTACTGATGCTGGACTCAGTCCCCTGGTCCGTATCATCAATAAAGATATTTGCAATCCTTGGAGCCTCCCCAAGCTGTCACCCAATGGAGGAGCTGAAGCAACACCTCGTGGTTGGCATAACCCAGCAATGCAGGACATGTTTGGAGCATGAGTTGCTTTCAGTTAGCTGTTGTGGTGCTATTTGCATGGGGAAAAAAAATGTGGAGGTTACCTTCATTAGGAAAGAAGTGTGAGAACTTTGCAATCTGCCTGTGAACATTGTACCAGCATAAAATGAGGTGAAATTTGCCAAACTGATTATTCATCATGAATTGTTCATTCAGCTCTAATTGCTGGGGTGTAGCTGTTGCTAGAAGGGCTGTGACATCTCTGTCATACACAGCTAAGGTCAGAGAAGTGTTCATAGAATTGTCAGGGCTGGAAGGCACCTCAAGGGTCATCCTAGCTCCAATCCCCCTGCCATGGGCAGGGACACCTCACACTACATCAGGTTGCTTAGAGCCACATCCAGCCTGGCCTTAAGAACTTCCAGGGATGAGGCTTCCACCACCTCACTGGGCAACCTGTGCCAGTGTCTCACCACGCTCACGCTGAAAAACTTCTTCCTAACATCCAATCTGAATCTACCCAATTCTAGTTTTGCTCCATTCCCCCCAGTCCTATTACTACCTCACATCCTAAAAAGTCCCTCCCCAGCTTTCTCGTAGGCCCCCTTAAGACACTGGAAGGCCACAATAAGGTCTCCTCAGAGCCCTCTCCCCTCCAGGCTGAGCAGCCCTAACTCTCCCAGTCTGTCTCCATAGCAGAGGGGCTCCATTTCTGTCCCTGTCTTATCTGCCAGGTGTTCCAAGAGACTTCAAGAATATTTCACTCCCTTCAGAAGAGTCTTTGCACCCCTGCAGCAGGGTCTTAGAAACCACATGGGTTTTGTGAAAACGTTGCCTATCCTCACATAAAAAAAAAAATAATTCTCAGCTTCAAGTGTTGGTAGAAATGACTTTGTGTTAAGCCAAGCTTTTCTTTGGGTGTATTGGTACTACACCTGCCTGTCTTAGCAACAATGGTGCTGCCTGGTTTCTTACTGCCACCGTGCAGCCCAGGTGCCTAATGGAGAGTGAATTGTGCCTTACTGACTCCCGCTTTCTCTGTGGAAGGAACAATTAAACTCACCTGCAAAATCCCCATCTTCTCATGTATGGCAGCATGCAACGTCCCTGCATCTCAGCTAACTAGATTAGAGATTACAAATACCAGGGTCACCGATGAGAAAGCTGGAAAGGATCTGACTTGGCTTTCAGATCCCAGGTGGTGTTTACAGGACTTATGCTTGGGAAAAGGATCCCTTTTTGGTTTTTTATGTGTGTGGTTTGGGTTTTTGTTGCTTGGTTGGTTGGTTTTTGGGTTTTTTTGGTTTTTTGCTGCTAGCCAGACAAACTTTGTCTGGAAACTCAGAGGGACAAGCCCCAGGGAGCTCTGCCATCGGCCTTCCAACAGCGTTCTCTGAAACGGAGCTACGCTTTCAAGTCTGGCCAGTTCAACCTTTCACTTTACAGAATGTGTACCCACCTCTGAAATACCAGGTTATTTTTTCTTACCCCCATAATATTCTCATCCAACATTCACTCTCCTGGAAATCACCAACCCAGGCCTGGCCTACCTGCATTGTGAACCCTGCGTTGTTCTTGCGCTGCTCTCCTTCTCCTTCCAATTTAGAGATCGTATTTCAGAACTGACCTCCAACTACCTATTGCCTCCCCGTGACACTTCTCACCCTTGTCTACCTGATTGATTAGTCTATTATGCTCTCCACTCTCCTGATGACTACAGATTGCCTGGTATCTGTCACAGGCTTGCTGTTTTGTCCTGGAACATTTATTCTGGGAGTTTTGCAACACCCTCTGGCTGCCATTCTCTCTCCCCATTCACTGTCCTCCACCTGCCTCTCTTGTGAATGGCTCGTTTGGAAAATGGAGAAGAAAACTTTTGCAGCTAAAAAAAAAAAACAATTTACCTGCTGGGAGTTCACACACCCACATATATGCTGCTTAAATACAATCTTTAAGATGCTGTGGTTTTTCAACGGGGCTCTTTCCTTTCTTTGCACAGTTTGGAGGTAATAAAATGTCAGCAGATGAGGCTGTGATCAGTGACACAGCTTGGAAGGAAGCTTTCTCCAGAAAATGTCCCCACCTGCCACAGAGCAGGGAGCAATGCTGTGTTTAAAGATGTGTGTGGGTAGGAGGGCTCTGCCTCCACCTGGGCAGAGGTCTGGGATGTGTCCCAGATCCATCCATCTGCCCTGTGCTTGTCAGAGGTTGTCCAGCTCTCTAATGTTGTTCCAGGCTTGTCCCAGCTCTGTCCATCACTCTGACGTTTAATTAACTGCTCCTGTTCTCCTGGACCATGCACTGGATTTGTGTTGTCTTTCTGAAATACCACTTAGGTCATGTCTGAATATTGCTAACAGGAGGAATAATGAAATGGTTGTCACTAATATTGCTGTTATTGTTATTGTGTTGATGATAGTAAAACAAGACACTGAATATCACAAAGATGAGTACTGTTACAATCAGTGTCACTTCTTTCTGGAGCTGGGGCTATGCTGCTTGGAGACGTGGAGACTAAGGGCTGACCTCATTCATGTTACCTCATATGTAAGGGGTGGGTGCCAGAAGGATGGAGCCAGGCTCTGCTGGGTGATGCCCAGTGACAGGACAAGGAGCAATGGGTGCAAGTTGAGGCATAGGAGGTTCCATGTGAACCTGAGGAGGATTTTTTCCCCTGTGAGGGTGACAGAGCACTGGAACAGGCTGCCCAGGGAGGTTGTGGAATCTTCTCTGGAGATATTCAAGACCCATCTGGACACATTCCAGTGTGATCTGCTGTAGGTGATGCTGCTCTGGCAGGAGTGGGGGCTGGATGATCTTTTGAGGTCACTTCCAGCCCCTGACACTCTATGATTCCTGCCATACTGGTTGTATCACATCACAGGTGAGCAGGAGCTTGGCAGCACAGCAGAGCTCTGGCCAGCCAGGCATCCAAAAGTAAAAGAAAAAACAGAGAGGAGGTGACCAATAAGGACAATCAAGTCACACTTAGGATTTAAAAACACATTAATGTGACTAATCCCTGGGTGTAAGGATGATTATTAAGCTTATTAAAATGTATCAGTGCTGGGTGGCTGGTGCTGCTGGTGGCAATGGCTCCTCACTCCTCCAGGAGCTCTGCATTGATGTCTGTCCTGCACCATCTGCTCTGTGCATGCCCAGAGCTATCTATTTTCCCTGCATCTTTTGCAGTCCCTGCCTGGCATTTGTCCCATTCTTCTTACTCCAGTCCGAGGTCCCCTTCCAGCATTTCCTGCAGTCTCTCCTCTGGCAGCAAGTGAATTTCTTCTCCCTTTTAGCTCCTAAGTCAAGCAGCTGATTTCATTTGGAACTCCTCTCGATCCTCTTCCCATTCACATCTGGTCACATCTGTGTTTCTGTGTCTGAGAGTGAGTAGCTGTGATGCATCCCTGAGATGGCTTTGTGTTAATCAAGCTGTCAATCATTCTTTTATACCCCCTGATAAAACTCCCTCTTATGTTTTCTGGTTTTATTTTTTTCTCTTCAGTTCAAATATTTGGCTTGGTGACCATCCTGTGGGATCCTGAATGCTGTGTCCAGTGTGCCTCCCAGCCCCTGCAGACAACAACTAGGAGATGTTCATGACTGTAGCAGGACCCAGAAGTGATACACAGGCACAAAGGTAAGGGATGACCTTGTCAATCGCATCTCTGGATGGAGAGAAGTTACTGGTTTGGGCAATTAATCATGGGGAGAGGCAGTGGGGAGTACGTGGATGGACTGAGCCTCTTCAGGGAGGGTTCATGTACCTGGAAATCCTTCCCAGGAGTGTATTGCAAAAGGGAGCCTCCTGGGCTTCATTTCCAAGAGGCAAGAGGCTGGTGCAGCCATGGACAGTGACCTAGGGTTGTATTTCTCATATTGCTGTTCATGGGGTGATGTCTGCTGGGCCTCTCCTCTGAGCCCTGGCCAAGCACAGACCTGCCTGGGGAAACCTTGAGTAGCTGAGATGCAGCTACTGCACCCCTGAAAGTGTGGTGGCAGCGGAAAGTATCATGGTTAGAATTTTAATTTCATTTATTTTTTGAAAGACAGAATACTCATTCTTCTTTTTTTTTTTTTAAAAAAAGAACCTTTCCTTTTTATTTTCCCTCCCCCCAGAGGTGTAATGTGTGCCTCCATCCCACCTTCTACCAAATTGCATTTTACCAAGTAGAAAGAGAACATCAGGTTCATGTTGGTGCTGTAACTTAGTTTTCTTAGACCAGAGCTTGCCTCATGTTTCCTGTTGTAATGACTAGCTGTGCTGGGCACTTAGAAACATTCTCTCTCCTTCTCATCTCCACCTTGACATTATGAAAATGCTTTTCATCAATCCTTTGAAAGAAAGAGATAAGTTTTGTATAAAATTGCACAGTCGACAGGGTTGAGGTTTTTTTTTTTTGGGTAGTACATAGATTTTTTTTTTTCTCCCCACTGTTATTATTTAAAATATGCTTTTTAAGAGGACAAAAGGGAATAGTTCGATGGAAACAAATTTCTGTAGCAAAATGTGCAGCTGGATTAAAAAAAAAAAAAAGAAGAAAAAAAGAGTATTTCTGTTACTGCTTGGGTAGAGAGGTGAATTTGCAATGTGAGTACAAAAGGTGTTAAAAAGTGGGCTTAAAACTTCTCTTCGGTGTGCTGTTGAGATTGAAAAGAGCAATTTTTGGAGAAAAACTTTCCACCAAGCCTCCATTTCCAGCATTGTCAAGTCTGTAGCAGCAGCCTTTTCCCACAGCTATTATCATGTTTTCACCTTTTCTTCTTCCACGTCATTTGTCCTTTTCTGAAGAAGCTGTAGTGCTGGCAAAAGGTGTGCAGGTCTGCAGGCTGGAGCTGCTCTGGGAGGCCACAGTGCTGCTGGAGGAGCATGGGCATTTCTGAAGGCCAGATGGCATCAAGAGGATACAGTCCCTGATGGGAGGGAGGGAAAGATGGACTGCCTGGCCTGCAGTTAGTCATTTGGAAATCATGTACAAGGCTACAGCTCTTAAGACACCCTTTCCAGAATCACTCTTAACCAATTAAGAATCTAAGCATCATTGAAGATAAGCAGAGCTTAGGTCCCTCTGGGCAGACATAAATATCTCAGCAACGCAGACAGATCAACTGTCCTGATGTCTGTCCTGATGGATCCAGACCCAGAACCAGGCAATGAATTACAACCATAAGTGCCAAAGCAGCAGGCCTGGGACACAAAGGATAGAAGACAGTTGTGTTATTTGAGCTGATAAGCTGTGCCTGCAGAGGATGCTTGCATCAAAGGCTCCTGCAGGGTTTTCACAATTGGCTGTTACACCATCCAGCATGGAGTTACCACAGATGTAAAATGGGACTTGCAGAGAAGGCTTCCTGCTTGCCACAAAGGAGTAGAATAAGAGTTTGTTTTGATAACTATTAGGCTGAATAATTTGGGATTGGTCTCCATGGGCACTGTGAGATATTGGTCCCCACAGAACGATGATTGCCATTAGTATTTCAGCTCCCTGCCTCCCTCCTCCTTCTTCTCCCCAACGTCTGTGAGAGCTGGGTCAGATGCTGCCCAGCCAGCATGAACAGTATTTCCCCCTTCTTTGGTAATTCTTGTGCCTTCTGCTCATTTCTCAGAAGCCTTTTGACAAGCAAGAGGTATTTGCAAGGGTTGCAGACATTCATCTCAATGTACGTTTTCATGTCTATTCCCCTTGGAAGAGCCAGGGAGCTAATTTACTTTATTAAACCAAATGAAAGGAGCTTATGAAGGTAGCCTGTGCAGCACTGTGCAGGGGGTCAGGGAGCAAGAGAGTAGGTTCCTCTGAGATTCCACTGAACTTGCAGAAGCTGAAAAGTAGATGTTTAGTTCAGCTCCATTCTTTGCGTTGCGCAGGCTCCCTGTCAAACAGCCGATGCGGAGATCTGCTGCGTGGTCCCATCACTGCTCTGGCCACAAATGCTCAAGAGAAGCAGCATTTGTAGGGAAGCCTAACATTTGTGGACTGGCAAGCCTGGAGGGAGCCATGCTCATGGTACTGGATTGCTCATTTGGGGAACAGGTGCCCAGGTGTCTCTGGTGAAGGTCCACATGATGGAGAGCCTTGGCCAGCCCACCCCTCATGTGGGCAGGTAGCCGATGACACTTGACTGCACAGACCCTTCTCCAGGCAATTTCATGCTATGAGCAGATGACTAAAAATCATCTCCTGGGCAATTCACTTCATTCATCAATTAAATTGTTTGCTGTGAACAGTTTGGCCCCTTCCAGCTCTAGGATTTCAGCCTTGTAATTTTGCTGGCAGAGGATGACGGTGCCATGTCCGTGAAATCTGCCTGCCAACTGCTTCTCCTGCTAAGCATTTTCTAGGCTAACGATCCTGAAAACCTTGCCAGCAGCCCCAGCTCTGTCCCTTTCAGGGCAAGTCACTCATTTAAACGTGAGCACCTCTAAATGACTCCATCTGCTAAGTGACGTTAGTAAAGAAAAGATTATAGCAGGAGTTATTGCCGTGTCCTCGGGTTAGAACCCTGCTATAAAATGGGCTGGAGGAACAAGGGGACTGTGAGGATCCGAGGCTCAAAACCACCTGGGTGACTGTCAGCTTGATTTATTTTCTTGCTCATTAGATAAATTAGAAAACTGGCAAAAGGAGTTGTTGCCTGCTCTCAGCTGCTTGGTAACCTGCCACATGGCATGAGATGCCTGCTGCAGGGAGATGTGGCTCCTTCCCACCTCCCTGGCCTCTGGCCCTTAGCCACTCCAGCACCAGGGCAGGAGGCAGGGACATGGGACAAGATTTGGGTCTGCTGGTACCATGCATGTCATTGTCAGTCCTAAACTGCCTCATTTACCCATCTGGCCAACGACTGGCAACCGATGGAGGTTCACTTTAATACTGTGGGCACTTCTCTAGGTGAAAACAGCAGCACCAGTGTTCCTTTTGAGTACCAGCTTTGCCCTCAGACCCAGTTTGCTACCTTCATTTCACAGACCAAACAAGCTAGAGCAAAATAACCCACCCAGCAGTATTGTCAGCCAGGAGCTGCTGCCCTCCAGAGATACTGGTCAGCATTTTGGTCTTTGGTGTTCGGGTGACTTGTGATCAGTCTGCCTCCAGCAGCTGCTCCTTTTGCTCATGAACCAGGCTAATGTTTGTGTGTCAGAAGGATGCAGCTTTATGATCAGACTTGCTTATAATCCCTGGGTAAAAATCACTATCCAGGAGGTCAGACTACACTTGCAGTGCCTGCTGACCTAAAAACTCAATGAAATCTTCAGACTACATAACCAAATGTTACATTTGGATCATTTAAGCCATCTTCAGCATGTTTAGTTGTATCTGATGCACTTCCATAGTATGAAAGGAGGCCACTGGTATACATATAGTACTTACACAGGAAGAGAAGCTTCCAACCAGGAGAAGCTGTCAAAAGACTGCAATGCATTTTCTAGCCAGCATGGAGAAATCACCACCGTGAGCAGACAATGAAACCAGAGTGAGAAACAAGACAGGGACCTCCTGCAGGACACCTTGGAGGCCCCAGCACGGCCATTCCTGTGCAAGACGGTATAGCAATACCTGTCCTACAGATCATGGCCAGAGCAGATTTTCTCTGCTCTCTATGCCCTTCTTCTGCCCATGGGACTTCAGCACTGCCTGCACAGAGTCCTTGTCAGCCTGTCTCGGGCCAGCATGGGGACGTGCATGCCTCCATGGCTCAGCCTCCCACCAGGTATGCTTCGTGTGTGCAGCTGCTGCCGGGTGGCACAGGGTGGAGGAGAGGAGGCTAATTCCTTCCTGAGTCTTGCAAGGAATCGGCTTATGAGCCAAAGCTCTGATTACTCTTATCTTAGCCTGTGTGATGGTAACCACATCCCAAAATTACTCAGCCTTTTGCAAAACCCAGGGACTGGTTTGGACTCACCTGACCAAGGAAGCAAATTCCAGCCCCACTTTCACCTCTGTCTGGTTTGAGGGTGTGCTAGTCAGCACAGACCCAAGGCTGGGGGAAAAGGTTTGAGCCCTGAGCCCCCAGACGCATCCAATGGGAAATGTTTGGTTGTAATGCCCAAGCCCACCTGCCAGACATGATGGAGCCTGGTGCAGAGCAGCATCAGGAGACCCTTTCCAGTGCTGTGCTGGAGCCAAGCGCTCGGACAGAGTCACCTGCGGGGATCCTGGCAGCTAACATGCCTCTGAAATGGCCAGCAAGGGGTAGATGCTCTCAAGTCAAACATGGATGGAAATGTTTGGCCGATGGGATTAAACTGCCAATCCCCTCCACCTGCAGCATAAGCTACAGCAGCACATGCTCCTAGCCACCACTGCTGCCTGCCGAGCCCACCCTGCTTGGAAATTAAAGTGGGGAAATCAAAGTCCTCCTGCCCTCGCTCCTGCTGTGCCGCTCAGCCACTGACATTAACACCAAAAAGGTTGACATTAGCTTTGAATGGATTTTAATAACCCCCTCGAGAGCCTGAATTAGGCACGCAGCATGAAACCTGATGTGTGTTTGAAGACCTGGCCACGAGCAGTGCACCAGGGGCTGGATCAGCTTCCCAGGCTGCGGACACCAGGCCAGACCTGCTCAAGGAACTACAGTGGCTTCTGTCGATGCAGCCCCTGGCACAGGACCCTGGCAGCTGCCGGGCTCCTGGAGAGCTGCTGCTCTGGCATCTGCTGTCTGATGCTGTCCTGTCACCAGCAGGCCTGCAAAGGGCTTGTGAGCTTCCCAGCACAGGGATGCTGGTCCAGGTGGCCATCGCCATGGGATGTTTTCCCCCTGGGGAAGGGACTGAGCTGCTGCAGGGTGGTGGAAAACCCCCACTGCCATGAGTAGGAACAGCCCCAGCCTCAAGCATCACATGGCATAAAATAACAGCCTGGGTTTAGCAGAGCCCTGTGGATGGATTGCTAAATGCGATCATGCCTGGCCCAGTTGAGACTCTGGACTGGCGTATGAAAATCTCCAAGAAGATTAAAAGGTGTCCCCAGGCAGAAGAGGGTATTTATTTCTTTCTTTGTGGACAAGATGTGCATGGCGTAGGAGTTACAGGGAGGGTGACCTCCCCTGAGCACCTGCACGTGGGCAGTGCCATGTCCCCACAAGGGCTGATCTTGGGGACATGTCACTGGCCAGAAAAGCTCCTTCTGAGATGCAGGTGAACATGTCTGATTCCACCTCCTACACTGGTGAAGGGCATCCTGTCCGGGGCTGCAAGCTCAGCATCTTCACTGCCAGCCCTGCAGCTCTCTGCAAAGGGAAAACCCCACATTTCCCTCCTCCTCTTTTACAAGAGGGAAAGATTGTCACACGGTTCCCACTTCTGGAAGCCACAGAGCCTGGAAACGTGCTCTAAAGTTACTTTTTTTTCCCTCCCAAGCAAAGATCCCAAGACTCCAGTGAGCCATGCATCCTCCTTGGCCACCCACAACACCTCTGCAGTGTTTGGGTGAGGAGCGATGGCTTCTAAGTGCTGTTGAAATCCACATGTATTTTAGTGTGGAAACAGGAAAATCCATGGGGATATGGACATCAGCTCCCAGGTGGGGCAGCAGCTTCTGCAAGTCAGGCTCAGCAGAGGCTGGGAAATCGTCAGGTGCTTCATGAACTGAGGACTGAAAACAGAGTCCGTGAGGGTGATTGAGTTATATTTAAGAGGCTAATTTATGCTAAGTAAATGCAAATAGTTTACATGTAAAAATATTTCCCATTAAGCTCATTCCTACATAAAATGCTAACAGATTGAGATTATGACTGTAATGATTATTTTTATTGCTGGTTTGCATTTAAATGGCATAAATTTCCCCTTACTGTTCTCACTTTGGGTTAAATCAATAAAAGCTATTAAGAAGGTTCGTCTTCCTCTAAGATTCCGCCCTCTCTTCTTTCTGTTTCATCTCCACTGGTGCCCTTTTTATCCACCCACCACCAGAGATTTCTCAGAGCTGCCTCCACGATATTGGTGCCGAGGATTTGAAAATCCCCCTTGGCAGAGCAGAGAGAATCCATTTTTTTGCTGAGATGTGGGACTACAGAGGAGCTTAAGTGCTGATTCCTTCCCTCAGCTGGGGCTGTGTTGCAAGGAGGTGTGGCTGGAGTCAGTCCTCCTGGTAGCCTCTCCCCTCCTGCTTTAAATGAAAAGCTACACCTGGCTGCACACCTCTACCTCCCCAGCTATGGATGTTCTTGTTGTGCTCCTTGGAACAGTGGCTGTGGCTCAGCCAGCAGGTGCTGGATTTCTATTTGAGAAGAATTACCCTGGTATATACACAGCAAAAGCCATTAAGAGGCTGACCTTTAAATTGGGCTTCTTCCTGCTCGTGTAGGGAGGAGGTGGGTTGAGTGCCCAAATCTTATTCATTTTAATGACAAATCCCTCACATGGAGGCTTTGAAATGCTCAGCTTTAATGCAATTCGCCTCTCTGCTGCGGCTTGGCTTTACTGTGCGGGGGGTGTCTGCTTCCCCTGGGTAGTGACAGACCCTATAGATTTGCTTCATGACTACTGTGCCCCGTTGTTTATGAGCTTAGGGCAGTGCTAGGACAGGGATCTCCATGCTCCCCAATCAGTATCACTGACCTTTTCTTCCTCCACTACTCTTTGCATCACTTTCCCCCCCACCTCCTAGCTTAATTTGCATAGGTTTCATGTTATCCATGTTTTTTGCTTTGTCCCTGTTATCCCATTACCCTGGATAATCGAAGCTGGCTGTAATAGAAACAGCAGAAACAATTTGCTTACCCTCCTATTACAAGATATTCCCTCTACTAAGTCTGAGGATACCTGCAGTTCTGTGGTGATGCTAATTAACTGTGCATACATACAGAAAGTAAAGCAAACGGCACGGGGATCCTTTGGGATGGTGGGGATTAAAGAAAGATAAGATATTATTCTCCTTTTTCTCTGTGCTTCAGTGTCCCTACCTTCAGTGGAAATTGTTTTGCACTCATAGAATAAAATGTAATACATGGTGGAGGGAAATCACTGACTCTGCAGAGAGGTGGAGTTGGAAGGAGCAGATTTCCCTGCTTGCAAACCCACTATGACAGTAGTGATCCTTCCCAATGTCTTGCTCCTTGATCCTTTTTCAAGAGAGGGATAGGATAGGACAGCCTTTACCCCGTGCAAGTCCCCAAGCCTTGCAACCTCATTGTGCTGGATATGGTTGTACATGGTTGTATGTGGGGACTGATTCCCCAGAGCTGGGCTCCAGCATCATAGGGACAGAAAGCCTACTTTCTTCTGAGCGTCAGCCAGGCATGCATGGAGGGCTGTCAGAGCTCTCCATGGGTGAGAAATCCCACTCAAGTCCACACACCAGCTCCTCACTGAGCTCTCCAGCTCCTGTGCCAGCAGTGTGGGTATACCCTCAATGCACCCCAACAGAACATCTGGGGCTGGCCTTGAAGCCACGAGCAACCTGCATCTGATTGTAAGAAGGGATGCTTGGGATCGGGGATGGGAGAGCATATCACTACAGGCAGACGGGAATTGTTGATTTTATATAGCTGAGGCAAAAGTAAACTTCCTATTAACTTCCCTGAGAGAGTTCATAATGATTTGACCCTTAAAATTAAAGATCTGGAGCTAAGCAGCTGGGCTACCAACTCCAGCACGGCCTCCACCGGCAGAGTTCAAGCCACAGCTGAAATAGCCACAGCAGCTCTCGACAGCACTTGCACTGTGCACTGGTTTGTCTCTTCAGCTCCTGACATCATCTGGGGGGAAAAAAAAAAAAAAAATTAAAGGCAAAGGTTGAATTCACAGGCTTTGTTTCACTGCAGTTCAAAGGATACAACAGCCTGGATTTTAATTGGCACCGAGTTCTTTGACTGGTACCCGTGGCAGTCCTGAGCGCTGACGCGCAGCCAGCAGGCAGCGCAGCAGCCAAGGAGGGAAGGCTGTTTGAAGTGCTGGGTGCCTGCCACCCATCACAGGTACTTAGAGATCTACTCACCAGTGTAGCACTGATCTGGGGGCAGAGGAGCGTTGCTTCATTTCTGATCATTAATGCTTCTGGTTTCCTTCCACTGATGTTCTCTGTGCATAGTCCAGAGGGAGCAGCATATTGAGTGGCTCGTGGTGGAGATCACAGTGAGGAGATAATGAAGCTGCTTTCTCACCCTTTGTTTTTCCTCGTGATGCAGCTCAGCCTGGTCTCACTCCACCGTCCAGCGCTGGGTCTGGGGCCTGCAGGCAGTGGTGGGAGGCAGATGCTTCAGCCAGCATGGACTGTATGCCTCTGTGGAGAGAGGCAGGAACAGCCCAGATGGTGGTTGCCCTCAGCTTAACCCCAGCACCTTGGCCAAATGGAAGTTGTCAGCATTGACATGTAAACCTGCTCTGGTTTGCAGAGTGCAGGAAGCTGCTGGAAACTGAGGTGCTGTGAGCTCCTCCAGCAGCTGAAGGGTAAGCTTTGCTAAGGGAGCCCTGGGAGGTCAGGTCCCAGCTAGTGACAGTCCCCACCTTCTGCCAAGGGTCACAGGGAGACTGTGGCACTGTGTAGTGATACATGAATCACAGACTTATTTCAGCCACAGATGGGCTGGGGAGCTGAGTGACCTGCTTCAATAAGCACAGTTAGCTTCCACTCCTATGGGGCTTGGGGCTTTCAAATCCCTTCTTGACTGAGATCTAACAGCAGAATCTTTCCTGGCTCCTGCCCAGGAGCAGGAAGTTTCATTAGTGCTTAGAATGAGGTCTTGTTTGTTCCTCTCTGCAGGTTCAGGATTGCTCCCACTTCTCTAGTTGCCAGTTTTCCTTGACCTCACATCCCCTTCCTGACTTGTCTCATGGCTTTACACTACGCAGGCTTCCTTGTCCCTCCATCTCTCCTGCTTATCTACAATATGACCCCAGGAAGGCACTTTCACATGTGCCCTCTGCTCTGTGCCCATTGTGCTCCCTACAGACACCAGCATTGCCCCAGGAGCCTTTATCAGTGCCAACAGCACAGTCTTAACAAGTCCCACCCAAGACAAAACCCTCAGCGAAGCATGGTTAACCTTCCTGTCCCAAACCAAGCTGTTCCAAAAGCCCAGTGGGGTGGATATAGTCATTGCTGGGAAGCTTTATATTTACAATGACCTTTCTGACATTACAGTAGATGCATTTCAGAGCCCAAGAAGTGTAAAAATAAATGGCAAGGAAAGCAAGACAGCTAATTAGCCAAAGGTCACTGCTGGGCTCTGTGTCTGTCAGCCCTTTTGAAGTTCTCCTTCACACAGGCAGATGTGTGTGCAGTGCTGCTGCTGCTTTGAATAAATGTCTTGGTTTCCAGAATGGCTTCGTAGCTCGATGTGACTGAACACATGTGAGGCCTGTCACAGCAAGCCTGGGCAGGAAGCTCATGTCCTCTAACCTCGCAGCTCTCCAGCGCTAAAGAGCATCTCATCTCCTGGAGTGGCTGATCAGCATTGTGCTGCCTCCCAGCATCCTATCAACAGGGTGAGCTGCAAAGTGAGGAGAGACTGAGTAGCTGCCATTCTGGACAGTTCCCCCTCTGACCTAGACACGCTCTTTCCATTTTTGTGTCCCTGCTCTCTGCACTTTGGTCACAGTGGAGGAGATTGATGGACGATGGGTTGCAGCTAGGCTAAGGGCTGATGGCATCATCGGGGTGCTGCTCCTTGGGCATGAGGAGCCTAGGGATGCTGGAGCACATCCCCCAGCACGTCATGGTCTCACCTCACATGGCCATCATTCCTCAGTATCCAATCTTTCCCTGAGGATAAGCACCTTGCCTGGAGTTGCAGGTACAGCTGCCATCACAAGAGGAAGGGGAGAGAGCAGTCTTAGTGGAGATGGGGTCTGGGAGAGGAGTACAACTGTCATGCCATGAGAGCCTGAGCAGGTCATCATAGAGGCCTAGGTGGAGCAGGGTACTGTGTCCATGTTTGGGCAGGACAGCTCTGGACCCCTGGGACTTTGAGCCCTGGCCCTTCACCCTGCCATTCCCCAGCCCTGAGCTGTGGATGCTTTCTCCTCCTATGTTCTGAACTGCTCAGCACAGGGAGAGAGTCTGGGCACAGGGACCTTAGAGGTAACATCAGCATCGTCTGTGCTGCCTACTTCCTCCTCTTGGGTTTTCCTCCTTCCCTTGTTGAACTCCACTTCCCCATTGAAAACCCTCCTGCAGCTCCTTCTTCCTTTTGTGCAGCTTTCCCCTCTTTCCCCCTGCTGCTTCACTCCCTCCTGCTTGCAGCTTGTGCCAAGTGTTGTGTGCTTGCTCAGTATAGCTTCTCCTGGAACTTTAATTTGCTTGCTTGTTTCCTTATGGACTTTACACCATGAGCTGGGGCTTTGTGTGCCTCTGTGTGTGTGAGATTCAATTAAACAAAACACAATAAAATCAGGGAAAACAAGAGAGCGACACAGCCAGCCAGCAAATCCCTGCTCTCTGAGGGCTAAGCCTGTCTGCCTGTGATCTCGGCCCCAGCATGGCTGTCTCATGGCATCACATGGGTTTTCCTGTAGCAGCTCTCCAGATCTCATTCTTGGGGTTGGCATCCCTCCACCGAGACCCTGGGCTGGCAGCTGCTTTTGCTCTGCTGTCAGGACTTGTGTCTGCTCCATCAGGTGAGAGGTGAAACTCTAAGGAGCTGGCTGTTCACTTTGAATGAGCTGTGAAATGCTGAAGCATCTCCAAATGCTCAGCCTCCTCCATCCCTCCTTTCCCTCTGCACAGCTCAGTCCCTGCAGCCCTTAAGATTCTCCAAGCCTTCCCCTTCCCATCTCCAAGCCAGCAACTTCCCTGCTCCATTTCCTGGCTTACCCTCATCTGTTGTCACCCTCTTGGCAGCGTATTTCCCCACACTGCTAAGACCTGTCTTTCTCCCAGCTCACAGGTTTTCCTTCCAGTAAGCTGAAAAATAGTATCTGTGCCATGGTGGGGTTCATTTCCTTGTCCGGCTGGTGGGCTTCCTTCCCTATGCTCCTCTCTGCCATGCCCTGCCTTGTTTTCTTTCCCCCTTCCCCCTCTAATCCATTCATACCATGAACATGTGCTTTCTTAGCATCCTTTGCTCCCAGCCATCTTCCTGGCAGGATTCTCTCCTCTCGCCGTGCATGGGGGTGTGGGTGTCTCATGGAGAGACTGTTTCTGCTCACTCCTCCCTGGCTGGCTCCCTGGCTCTGCAAATTTATTCTGTGAATCCAGCCTCTTCCCCCAGCTGAGCTGCTCGGCTCAAAGTCTGACGGCTAAAGTGGGTCAGCGCAACTGGATGGAGGTGGTCCCAGGAAGGGAAGGGGAAGAGCAGGCAGGAGAGGCCACCAATGCCAGCTTATGGAGTGGGAGGGAGAGGAGGAGGCTGGGGAGATGTTCTTAAAGAACTGAAGCCTTCAAGGTTTTTAAAATGCACATGAAATGTGATTAATGAAATCCTGGCCCTCAATACCCTCCTCCTCAGGAGAAAAATACCAGCAGCAGAAGTGACCTCCCCTCCCCAGCAGCAGCCCCCTCAATGCAGAGCCCTCCCAGGGATGTGAAAAGTCACACTGCCATCTCCACTGAATGTCATGCCCCTCTGAAATCCTGGGGTGTGTGTGTTTGGTGTGGTGTGGTGCTGCTGAAGGGGGCACACCCTGTTAATGCACTGGGCATTGTGCCTGGTCAGTGGGGCAATTGCCTCTTGCCCAAATACTCACCAGCCACCCTCAGGGTGGGCTCCAGAAATGCCATAGAGATGTGCTCCATGCTTTCAGCCTCTGTCCTCTGTCTCTTCCGTGTAATGTCAAAGCTTCTTTCACATTTGGAGAGCTCCTTCTACTCCCAAGAGTCCATTCTTCCCTCTGGCTGATCTAGTGCTTATTCCAACAGCAGGAAGAGGGTCATGGCACCCACGGTGGCTGTGAGATAACACTGTCTCTGGCTCCTGTCTCTAGTGACTGCATGGCCAGCAGAGGCAGGGTGGATGTAATACTGTTCTCCACCTTAGTTTTTGGTTCCTGGCTTTCACAGGCTGAGACTGTCCTACCAGCTGGTCTCTGTGGACCTTCTTACTAAGCAAAGTCAAAAGATGGGCCCAGCCTTCATGGTGTGAAAGCCCAAGCCTGGAGAATGGAAGGTGAGGAGCTGCCCTGTGGAGCCATCTACCTCCTCCTGAGCTTGACCAATGCTTCCATGTGGGATCCCATGTGATCCTCATGGCCCACGTGCCCATGGCACAGGAACAAATTTTAGCTGACAACAGTTCTGCAGAATTTCCCATGCCTGCAGCCAGTGCACCTGGAGCCATTCCCAGATGTCCGTCCTCATTAATGCCCCCTTAGTAATTTTCTGAGGACCAGCCTCCCTCTCAAGCATTAAAACCAGGGCCTTCCTCTTTGATTTATGGATATTAATCCATGGCAGCAGGCAGAAGGCATGACATGTCTACATAACACATTCATTAGTGAATTGTTTTGGTTCCTTTCCTTTCTCCTCCAATTCCAGGGCTGCAGCTTCCTCGCCTCTCTAACATTCAAACCTGGATGCTCCACTCTGAAAGACAACTTCCAACATGAGGCAGTCAGCACCACTTGCTAGGTCAACCTTACAAGTCCATGCTTCCTCCCCAGTGGCCACACTCAGCCTCTGGCAGAGAGAAGACCCTCTTAGCCCCATCTCCAAGGGTATGGCTGCTCCAGCACTCTGCTCAGGGTAACTGCTGGTGTGGCCAGGGCTGTGGGACAGTCAGTCCCATGTCACTTGTTCTGATTGTAACACAGGACAGGCCAACTGCATGAGCCTGTTGGCAGCTGTGCCTGAACCAGTGCCCAGGCAGGGATCCAGTGAGTGAATGTCTTCTGCAGTCATTCAGATGCTGGCTCCAGATCAGCAGTGGGTAATGCTGTCCAGCCCTCTGGTTCAGGGACCAAAATCAGGACAAAACAGTGTTAGTTCCAGCAGCTCCACTCTCCCACCTGCTCAAGCAATATTCCTGGCTCTGGGTTGGTGGCCACCTTTGCAGCAGGTTGCTGACTTGTGTGATGCCATGCTGTTCCCAAAGTATGTGCCAGACTGGATTTAGCAGCCAGCACTTGCTCCTAGTCAAGACTCATCACAGCCTGGGAGGAGAGAAAAGAGAGATGTCAGGACCTTGGTGCAGAGCTGCTTTCATTTTCCTTTCTTATGTCTATGCCCCATGGAAACTCAGCATGATCTGCACCCTCTGGACAGCCCTAGGACTCCTTGTGGTGCCTGGGATGATCTTCTTGCTAAACACAAATCTAAGCACAGCACTCTTAGTGCAACCTGCCTCAGGGGCAGCACCCTGCAGGAGTAATGGTTATTGCTTCCTGTGCTTGGCTGCTCTTGTTCCCTTGCAGCCTGCTGGCAATGTTCTTAACACAGCACTGAGATGCACCCTGCTCCCCATGGCAGTTCCTACAAACCCACCTCACTGCTCTAGTTGCTTGTTCTGGTCAAGGAGTGGAGGGCAGGCAGTTTTGGGGATCCCATCCCTCTACTTCCAGGCTTTGCAAGCTCCTCAGCACATCCATTGCCTATCTCTGGATCTTGCTATTGGCAGTGTGACAGCTCTGATGAGGCAGAATTATCTGAGCTTTTCTCCCAATCCAAGCAGCCCTTGCAGCTCATACACTTGCCTACCAAGCTGCTGTGGACCATAACTCTCAGCACAGTACCTTCACAGTGGCCAGTGCCTGCCGTGTGCTCCTAGGCTCTGTGCACACCATGTCCTCTCTGGAAACTGTCTGCTGCCTAGCAGGAATTGAAAGACAACCTCAACTGCCTGGCTGTGCCCTTTGCAAGACAGCCTGTCCCATCCCTGCTCCTCAGCTCCACCCAGGCTAACCCACTGGTTTCTCTAGACCTCACGTCACCCTTCCTTCACAGCAGTTAGAGAAATAAAAGTGCAACTGAAAATGGATGGCAGCTTTCTCTCAACAGCCTGGCCTAGCTGACAGGATTGTCCTTGGTTGGCACTGCCCACACAACTGTCCCTGTCCCTGCTGCAGCTCTGTGCCTCCCACGGCTCCCCGGGATGGCACAGAGGGGAAGCAGCAGGATGTTAGCAACTTCAGGAGCTCAAGTGTAGCTTGAAAAAGATTGGTGTTCTTCTGGTAAAAATGAACCTGTCCCAGTGCTTTAGTTCAGACAGGCCTTTAGCAGTGATTACTGTTGGGTTTCAATTTAAAGCCCAGACAGTCTATTCATAATGTATGGTGTGTGAACTGAGAGCTTGTGTTTTCTTTAACTCAGCCTTTAAAATGTGCTCTCAGCTCCACTGCTGACAATCCAAAGAAGCAGAGGGCTATCTGTCACCTGCACACCCCATGAGTGAAAGGATAAGCAAAGCACAGTTGATGGAGGAAGGTTGCAGTGGTGCTTTAGTGGGAGGCACCAGGCAGGAAGGGTCTGGGGCTGCAGCTGGGAGTTGCTTTTGGTGGTGTTGGAAGGGCTCTGGGCACAGGTGCAGAGTGCTCACAGTGTCTACAGCCATAGCACTGTCAATCTTTTACTCTCTTGTCCAAAGTGGAGGTTGATCAAAGCTGACATCAGCACCATCCACAATTCCACAGTGTTCTCAGCATGGAGACCAGGAGAAATGCCAAACTCTAGTCTTTGGCCTGGCTCTGACTCCAAGTTGGCAAAGACCTCTGAAAAGTAGCTAATGCCCATGAGTGCTGAGATGATGATGGTCCCAGGGGTGCATTAAGGGATCCAGCAGGGCACTGCTGTAGGTTCTGGCCTGGACTGACAAGCTCTTGGACATGTAATATGAACATGCTTTGGGCATTGGCTCTGCTTTGGTCTGGCATGGTCCTTTCCAGTCTAACAGCATGGAGTACTCTGGCATGCCAACCCTGACTACTAGCAGGGCTTGCTTTCATTTGCCAATGCAAGGCATTTGGAGCATCCTGGCCAGGGATGCTTTAGCACAGAGGCATTGTAAGATGCAGGCACCAAACAGCTTATTGTAGCTGCTTTGAAGGTGCTGCTCTGGGTGCTGTAGAATTGTCCCACAGAAAGCATGGACTGCTTCTGCCCCTGGTTGCAGTGCTCTCCATGCACAGTCCAGCATTGCCACCAGGCTTTGAACAGGAGGGAACATTCACCCTTGAAAGACCAAGGTGAACGACCCAGTCCCTGTTGGCCAGCCTTCAGCTCACCTGTTGACCCAAGAAGCTGCTTGTTGCAGACAGGTCTGAAGGCCAGGTTGCTTTGAGTTTGTGGCCAAGCTGGAGGCTGAGGCTGCTGCTTGTTCCCCTTTTTGCTGCAGCTTATCTGACAATGTTTGTCTCCATTTCCCCACACAGCCTCTTTTACTGCCACAGTTTAGTTATTTTTGTAATTAAATATAGATTATGGCACTGGGAATAAGGCATTATTACTTATTCATAAGCTACTTAGATTTTTCAAGTGTGTGCAGAGCAGGGCTTATCACACGTCTGTGTCTGCATCATTGCCATGTCGAGGGCCAGGGTCAGCTCCAGCTACTGCTGGGGTTTCACCCAAGCCTTGTTCCTCTTCTCTCTTCTCTCACCATGGTCTCCACTCCTGGAGGGGCTCTCTCATCTCCCCTTTGCTGCCCCTTTTCCATTTGAGGCTTGCCAGCCTTTTCCCAAGGAAACAATTTTCACTGCTGTGTCCCAAGCTGTTCCTGCCCCTCCATCACATCTCTTCTTTGCCCCCTCCCCAGGTTTGTTCGCTTTTCTCTCCTGATGCTTTCCCCAGTCCTCCTGCTCTGCCTGTGGCTGAACCTCAGCACTTTTGCCTGCCCTCCATGGGATCTTGCAGGAGGCAGCTCTGCAGGGGATGCTTTTTTGCAAAGTTTTCTATGCAATTCCTCCTAGCCCCTGGGTAATTGTTGACTGAACTTCAGTAAGCACTAGGGTGCAGGAGGAGGCAGGCGAAGGTGCTGTGGGCATCTGATGGGAGAAGGAGAGGGAAGAAATCATGCAGGAAAGGTGGGATGTTGTCACAGGTCCATAATGCTCCTCCAAAGCCTTGTGCTTCTTCAGAGTACCCAAGAAGAAGGGTTAGGAGCTGCTGCTTTCACCCTGGGACAAGCAGTGGCTTCCCAAGCATCCTTCTCTGCCTTAACAGTGGAGCACTTTAGTCTCTGGGCAGCAATAATTAGAGTAATAACAGTAAAGCCATACAACCTGTTTGTGCACACCAGGGTCAGCTTCTGTCCACCCCAAATGGTGACATTAAAACCTGATGCTGCAGGGCTTCTCCTGGTCTGCTGGTGAGATCTCAGGTGGGAACAGGACAGCTCCTCACACACTGACCTAAAAAGAAAAAGGGAGCATTAAATCCCAGTGCTCATCTTCCTTCCATCCTTCTGGTTCCAGGGCTGGTCCTGGGGCTGCAGCAGTCCCAGCATCTCTCACCAAATATCTCTTCTCTCATTCTCAGGGACCCATTAGCATTTCCAACATGCTTGCTCCATCTCCTCTTGTTGTTTCTGCACCTTGCCTGGCTGAGATAGCTGCATGGGGCCATTACTGTGTGAGCCAGCCAGACACCTCCATCCTCCACTGTCCTCATGCCACCCATGTGGTTCTTTCTTACCATTTTGAGTCCTGGATTGATAGCTCTGAGGACGGAAGACCTGTTGTCAACTGAGCAGAGAAACTGCTGCAAGATTCCTCAGAGCAAAATGATCTTGATAAACTGGAGAAATGGCTTGGAATCAATAGACTGAAATCCAATAAAGTGCAAAGTGTTTCACTTAAGAAGGCGATAGCAAAATCACAGGTCTAAGATGGCAAAGAACTGCTAAGCCAGCAGAAGAGTGGTCAAGACCTGAACAGTTGAGTAGCCCTCAAACTGAGCAGCAGACAATAACCTGACGCTTTAGGAAGGGAAAGAAAAGACACATCTCCCCCACACATGGGCTGATAGTTTTGGATAGAGGACAGCAAGGTAAATTATTTGGCTCTGTTTGGCACTAGGGAGATGTCAGCTAAAGACATCCATCTCCAGGTTTGGGCATCACAACTTTAAGAGAGATTCAGACAAATTGAGGGAGTTCAGAGACTTTGGAAAACATGCCCTGGGAAGATGGACTGAAGGGGTTGGGTTTGTGCTCCAGGACAGAGCCAGCTGAAGGCAGGGGGAATTTGTAACACTCCTCTGGCGTGGAAAAGGCAGCTACAAAACTGACGGTGATCAATTGGTCGAGGGTTGGACAAGCTGTAATAGGCTTAAACTGCAGCCAAGAGGCCTTGGGTTAGATGCTCAGGAAAAGCTTCCTAAGAGCAAGGTTGCCTGAGAGCTGGTGCAAGCTGCAAAGGCAGTGTGGGAGCTCAGTCCTCTGCAGGGCTTCAGCAGCCAGCAGATGAAGCATCTGCATGGAGGTCACCTCTATGCAAGTCTCTCTCACACCTCAGGGATAAGTTTTCACCAGCATCTCAAGCAGGATTAAGCATGTCCTTGGAGTTACCAAGATAAGATAAGCAGTTTGCTCCCTGTTGTCTCATGGCCTCTTACTAGCCATACCAGGTCATGGACAACCTGTCAGTGCCCACAGGTGTTATGTCCCCTGTGTGCCTAATTCATTCCATCATCCACTCAGGGTCCTGCCAGCTGTGTCCCATACATACCTGGGCAAGATGCTTCCAGCCACACTTCTGCTTGATGTTTCTTCTGCTGTTGGACTATAATTTGATTTTTGTCTGTTGTGGAGATACCCACAGAGTCTATTTTGGGTCTAAGACTGGGAAAGAAGATGGAGGTGAGCATGATTTTGCAGTGAGAAAATTACCAGGTTGAATTTTTCTTGTAGCTGGCAGTACCATCTGAGAAGGTTCTGCAGCACCCATCACTCCAGTGTGACTGTGGTGGCTCCATCTCTAATTATGCTGAAACCTTCAGGATTTGGCTGTCATGACCAGGACCACCTAAATATATCTACACACACATTTAATTCATCCACTTCTCTAACTTACAACATGAGCTGGAAAAGCCATAAAGAACCCCATGAGAGTGAAATGGTGACTAAGGATGCATTGCTGTTTGGACTGGCCACGTACCCCCACGACCTTAGTATCACTTAACTGGGTTTTGGAGAAGGACTTTTTACAAGGGTGTGCAGTGATAGGACATAGGTTGATGGCTTTAAACTGAATGAAGGAAGATTTAGGTTAGATGTAAGGAAGAGGTTCACTGTAAGAGTGGTGAGGCACTGGAACAGGTTGCCCAGAGATGTTGTGGATGCCGCATTCCTGAAAGTGCTCAAGGCCAGGTTGGATGAGGCTTTGAGCAGCCTGCTCTAGTGGAAGGTGTCCCTGCCCATGGCAAGGGGGTTGGAACTAGACTATCGTTAAGGTTTCTTCCAACCCCAACCATTCTGTGATTCTCATCTGGTGGCTAGCTGCAGCCTTCCTCCAGATCAATCCCTCTCAATTGCATGTTTTGATCATAATTAATGTTTGCTGGATAATTACATTGATTTTTTTAATGTACTCTGAGAGCTGAGGGGAATTCATAGCTGGAATGTGTGAGCGTGGGAGCGGGCTGGTGCTGAAGCTCCCTGTGCTGAAGCAGGGAGCGGCAGGGGCTGCACTGGGGATGTGCAAGGTGAGGGCCTGCTCAAATACCCCATGCTACACACTTGGTTATTACCAAGCTGCAGGGACAAAGGGCTAGACATGGAAATGTTTGCACTGCTGTCTTTCTGCCCTAGCCAAATCACTGACAGTGCCTGATTTCTACCCACCAGCCCTGGCAAAGCCGAGGCAAGGCTTGTCTGCATCCCTGGCAGCCCTGTTTCCACTACTGGGCTCAGCAGGGAACAGGATTTTATTTATTTACCAAGTCACAGTGGGAGGAGGGATTTTAGGGCAGCCTGAGCTTTCCAGAGCTGTGAGAAGTGGATAAAACCTTCTCCAGCTTTGTGCACAGAGGCTCCTGCAAGTAAGAAACCTCAGCCTGGGCACAGCCAGAGCTGTGTCCCTGCTGCTCCTCACACACTTGTGCTACAAGAAGCTTTGTCATGAGCATGTATAAATGTCAGAGGCACCTGTAAGCCTTCCAGCATGCTCTGTGCTTTCTGAACAACCAAACTGTTACAGCCAGCACCTGCACAGCAAGCCCTCGGAGATGCTGCAAGGAGGCAGCTTTTGGTAGAAGCTCAAGGCTGTCAAAACCACGAGGATTTGGGACTCAACACCTCACAATGAAGGAGAAGGATTCTGGGCTTTTGGCTGTCCAGGGTGTCTCGCGCCTCCTGCATTCACTGTGGCCAAGTCCACAACTGGAAGGTATGAAAAGCTGGTGTGGCAGCTTCACCCCACGCATCCTGCAGCAGCATGGGTGGTGACATCTCCCAGCCCACGTTCAGGATGTTTGCTAGAGCACGGATGCACATGGTGGGTCCCAACAGTTATCAGAGAGCTACTGCACAAGTGGCACCAGGGTGGTTTGTGTGCCTGATGCCAACAGCCCCTTCAGGCTCAGTAAATGAGGAGGAATTTTTTTCACTGTGAGGGTGACGGAGCACTGGAACAGGCTGCCCAGGGGGGTTGTGGAGTCTCCCCCTCTGGAGACACTCAAAACATGCCTGGGTGCATTCCTGTGTGATCTGGTATAGGTGATCCTGCTCTAGGAGGAGGATTGGATTAGATGATCTTTCAAGGTCCCTTTCAGCCCCTGACATTCTGTGAAATACCAGAGTGGTAAAGTCACTGCTGGTGGCACATGCTGCTGTAAGTGGTTGGTGTAAGGGGGCCACAAGCAGCTCTTGGGCTAGAGCTGTGGTGCAAACATGCCCACAATGCTGCTGGAAATGCCAAACCCCCTCTGCAGTTCCTCTGACCACACCACTAGAGTTAGGTTGGGAGTTCAGCTGTGCATATGAGTGCCAGCAGGCATTTCTTTGGAAGAGGCATGACTAACTCATCACCTGCTCATCTTCAAGCTTTCCCCTCATTAGAAGAGATGTCTGTCCTTTTTTTTTTTGTTTTCTCTTTTTTCACAGCATCTTGGTTTGTATCACCTGTTAATTATGTGCCCTCCAAGGACCATCCTTGCCTCAGCAAGTTCAGAGGAGGCCTCGTAGCACTGGCTCAGCATTGCCCAGATGAGAAGGCTGTGACAAACGCTGCTGAAAAGCAGCCTCGTCGTGCACAGGTGCTATTAAGCAGCCACAGATGTTATACAGTTTGGAGTTTTTTTCAGTAAGACTCCCATAAATTAAAAAAAAACAAACCCCAAACCCACAGAACAACAGAATGAGGCAAACAGCACTGTGAGCAGAGACAAAGGAGCAAGGTGCCAGCAGCACTGTGCCGGGCACGCTCACAGCGCCGAGCAGCAAAACACTCAGCTGGTCAAACGATGTGGGGGCAGAACATCTGCTGCAGTGCTGGGATGAGGAACCTTTGGTTCCTGCATTGGTGAGGGGCATTCGAGGCTCCCTCCTCTTCCTGGCTGGTGTTGGGGAGAGGTAGGGCCAGTCCTGGAGCTGTGGCCATTGTCGGGCACTCCTCGCATTTGGGTGGACGTTGCAGGAATTGGAAATGAGCCCTTTAAGTAGGCTGTGAGCCCATTGGTGTAACAAAAGTTTTATGTTCAGGGCTTGAGAGCTGCAGTGCATGGAGGTGGCTCTCCCTTCTGTGGTGTGTGCGTGCCCTAAATGCAATTATTTGGCTCCTACCATGTCTGATATTATTATTATTGTTCTTTCTATCTTTGGTACTTTTAATGGCCCCATCACCATAGTAACTGAGCATCTCAAAACCCTGTGAGGAGGGAATAATATTATTCCCATTGTAGAGTTGGGAGGAGTGAAAGACAGCAAGGCGTGGAGCTGGAGATGCAGGAGGACTCAGACAAGTCAGTCCATGGCTCTGTGAGGGTAACAGAGCACTGGAACAGGCTGCTCAGGAGGGTTGTGGAGTCTCCCTCTCTGGAGATATTCAAAACCCGCCTGGATGCACTCCTGTGCGATCTGCTCTAGGTGATCCTGCTCTGGCAGGGGGAGTTGGACTGGATGAGCTTTCGAGGTCCCTTCCAGCCCCTGGCATTCTATGATTCTGTGCTTCTATGGCCAAGGAGATGAGCATTGTACTGTTGCTACTTCCAATTTTAAGCAGTCACCCTAACTTTTCCTGGGAAGCCGCAGGCTGCTTTTCCAGCCTCCTTCTCTTCCTTCTGTGTTGAGTTAGCTAAATAACAACCTCCCACCTGGAGCTGCACCCTCTTGGGCCCTCGCTTGCTGGGCTACCAGCCACCAGCTCCTTCCCTAGCTTCTCTTGCACCACCAGCCAACAGGCACTGCTCAAGGCAAGGGAAGGGGTGGTTTGTTCTGCTGAGGACTTTTCATTTTCACAGGCTATTTGAATGTGTCTCAGGCCAGCTCCTGCTCAAACACATCTTTAAACATTGAATGTAAACCAGAGTAGCATCAGAGCAAGATATGTCAGATTTTCTTCATCCCTGACTTATTCCAGACAAATTCCCACCCTGGGGGTTTAACCACTTTTCCCAAGAGACAGAGGTTGAAAAGGAGGGATTTGAAATAATCTTCTGCAGCACAAGCAGAGCATTCAACAGGTAAGGGTAAGCCAACATGGTGGCCAAAAGCCTGACCTGAACATCTACCTACCTGTCTCTGGCCAGGCTGTTCTCCCTTTCCCTGGCCCTCTTCTCCCAGTGGGATGAGGCTTCTCCTTTCCCAGCTTCCTCTTGCACCACGGGCTCCTGGCTTGTGGCGTTGCCATCATGCTCCCTGCTATGCCAGCTCCTCGCTGCCTTCCCTGCCTCAGGCCGTTCTGGAATAAAACAATCTTCAATTATTCCTCTCCCTTTTTTTCCCTTTTGTGCAATATATCATTTTTTAATTAAAAAAATGCCCCTTGGAAGTGTAATGGGCTATTAAATGTTTTGGTCCGTAATTAACATCAAACCCCTGACTTAAAATCTTTATGGATTGAGTAAGCTCCATTAGCCGCTACATGAATAACACTGCACAGCTCTTGGAGGCCCACAGGGTTCAAATCACCCCATTGCCCCTGCAGAGGGGGAGAAAAAGCCAGGAGGGTCCTCACCAGGGGCTTGCCGCTTCTCTCCCTGCAGTCACCACATCATGGACCACCCTAGGGTGAGCAAACCACCTCTGCACCCAGCGCTTCTCCACAGGGGAGTGGAGTGGTTTGGGAATTACCTGCTCCCCACAGTTAGGAATTCACCCAGACTAGATTCAGTCAGCTGGAAGTTAAGGAATGAAGCTTTATATTTACAACTTAGCACAATTTACAAGCATATATATTTACAAGCATATATATTTATAAGAATATATATTTACAAGCATATATATTTACAAGCATATATATATACAAGAATATATATTTACAAGCATATATATTTACAAGCATATATATATTTACAAGAGTATATATTTACAAGCATATATATATTTACAAGCATATATATTTACAAACACATATACATTTACAAGAATATACATTTACAAGCATATATATACTTAGAAGCATATATATATTTACAAGCATATATATTTACAAGCATATATATATTTACAAGCATATGGACACACACACAAATATTTACAGTCATATGCAAGTTGAAAGTAATACAGAAACGCAAAATCCCTCCTGAAACAGTCAGACTGCCCAGAAGGCTCCCAAACCAACTCCTCCCCTTCCTTCTTGCCTCTCTCAACAAAACCCAGATCAATCTCTGTACAGCTCACATGATAAATCTGCAGAGATCTGAGGTGAGATGGTAGAAAAAGAACACAAGGAGGTTAGAGGAAAAAATAGATCAGGATAGATCTCACGCAAAAGATGAATGGCAAGATGCAACCAGACCTACAGATCCAGAGAGGGGAAGTAGAAGTGAGAACTAAAAGAGGAGTGAGTGAGTAGTGCCTTATCTGTATTTTGACTGCTTGCCTCTCTCAGCAGAAGGATCAGTGATATAGGTCACTGTTATTTCCTTCTCGCAGCCAAGGATTTAATTTCTCTCATTAAAGTATTCCAATTAGCCTCAAACCAGCACAGAGGGATATCAGAACCTCGTGACAGTCAGAGCCCCATCGCCCATGCTTGGGGGAGGGCAGGATGCCACCCTGGAGGGAAGTTATCTCCCCACACAAAGAGCTGCCTGGTGAAGGCAGCAGTGTCGGTGCTAGGGGCAGGGGGAAGGTAATGCTGCTGAGATCTCTCCTGGAGATCGGTGTGCTGGTGGTGAGTCCCCGCTGGCAATGACAGATGTGGCTGATGGGGTGCTCCTGCAAGCAGCTGGCAGTGGGCATGAGCAACTGGGCACTTGTGGCGTGCTTCCCACCCTCCTTCCCAGCTGCCAAGGACCAACCACAAGCTGGCAGGTTGTGGTTTTATGCTCATGCTGGGAGCCTGGAGACAAACTCTGTGACAAACTCTGTGAGTGGAGGAGATGCCAGCGAGGTCCTGTGTGTTGTCACTGAAGCACAGACCCAGCAGGCACCCTGCTTTGGCTAGTGATGGCAGTGGCTCCAAATCGCTGCCCGGGGCAAGCTGTTCCCACCACCATCCCAGCTGTAGGGCACCAAAAATGCAGGCTCTGGGTTGTCCAGCTTCAACAGGTCATTCGTATCCCAGGCACATGCTTGCTGTTTTCTCCAGAGAACCTGGGGCTGGAGGAGCTTTAAATCCTTGTGATTCAAGTGCTGATTCTCAGCATTTGCTGTAATTAATTAATTGGATGTCATAGCCCTGGTTCACTGTCCAGCACTGGCTCTTGGCAGCAGGGACACATCTCTCTGGGGCTGCTGGCAAATTTCAAGCATTCCATCCTTACTTTGAAGGTGGAGATAACATTGGTGCTGAGCTCTTTGATACTACTGGATTACAGCTGACTGGTTGTTGTTTGAGCTGATGAATGCAGCTGCCACCTGGGCAATTTATGGCATTATTCCTTCTTGGCATCTCCACTGGCATGTTCATTATGGCTATCAGACACAAAGTGACTCACTCCTGTATTCTTGGCTTTCTGAATGAAGCTGGAGTTAGGAGATCCTGGTGTTCTCATCAGGTTTCCACAGTGTGCTTAGCTATTAGCCTGTTCTTGCTAAGCAGCTCTGGACTGTCTTTCAGGCTTTGCTTGTACATGGAATGAGCTGTCAATTCAAAAAGCCTTGGTCATATTTCAAAGCCTGGCTGTCACTCAAGTGCCTCTAACAGTGAGGACATCAGAAGCAGGCACTCTCCAAGGTATGAGAAGATGCCTGACTTTCAGTACTCTCCTGGTTTTTCCCTTGAGCCTAAAATCTTTTTTTTTCCTTGGTGTAAAAGAATCTTGGTCATGTTCCTGAGACATATTCCCACTGCAATCCCCAGTGCTGGGGCCATCTTCTCCTTCCAACTTCTCTTGGATGAGAAGGAGAGCCTGAGGATGAAGGCCAGACACTAGTGCTGTGGAGGATACTCACCTTCCAAGCAAGAGCTGTTTGGGACAGCACCACCCCAAGAACATCGAACAAGCAAGGCCTGCTGTCATCATGTCCAGAAGCAGCCTGTGCCACAGACACCACCAAGGCAAACATAATGTGGAAAAAGAAAGACAGAAGCAGACTTTCACCATGGGCTATGTTAAAATGAGTCCAAGTCCTGGTGTGCCCCTGTTGTGGTACAGAAGGGAGCTGAAAGCATCTTCCCCTGGGCAGGACTTGCCTGCCCCAGAGCTTCCTGGAGGGAACCAAAACAATATTTTAATAAGCTAAACATTAGTTGCATCCCCAGTCCCCAACTTGAGACTGATGACAAGCAGTAAGGCTGAAAATTAATTGCTTACAGGGCTTGCTTGTTTTTTTCCCTCTTCATTATTTCTTCTTTTTATTTTTTTTTCTTTTGGATTTTCAGCCATAGTAAGGTTTTAAGTCAACAAAATATAGGCTAACACAGCAGGGAGTCCACCAGCTCTCTTCTGCTCCCCTCCACTTCACCAGCCCCAGCCCTGCAGGTCAGCAGCAAGGTTTGTTGCACATGGTCAAGAGCCTGTGGAGAAAAGCAAGCTGGAGGAGAGTCCACTTTCTGCTGCTTTGGTTTCAGCCCTGCCCAGGAGTGGTATAAACTCAAACAGGCACCGTTTCAATCCAGTCAGCTTCTGCTGAGTCAGCTCCATTTAATACTTGGCCTTTCCAAAAGCCTGTAACTCTCAGAGCCCCCAGCCAAGAATTTATGGGTAAATATAAAATGAATTAGGAGGCAGGTTTTAAAATAAAGGATTGCTCTTGGAGTCCAGGGGTAATAATAATAATAATTTCTCACAAGAATGCAGAATCTCTTCATCTTGAGCAGAAAGATGCACACTCAGCAGTGTGGGGGAGACACTGCCAAGTGGAAGTGGCTCAAAGCTGCTCTTGGACACCCTGGTGGATCCCCCATGCTGGGCTGCTGGCCCATTGTGGGCAGACCTAGGATGAAAGGAGTGAAAGGAGATGAAAAGATGAAAAGAAACCTTTATTAGGTTTCTTTTTTTGTTGTTGTTGGGTTGGGTTGGTTTGATTTGGTTTGGCTTCGTTGGCTTGGTTTGGTTTGGTTTGGCTTAGCTTGGCTTGGTTTGGTTTGGTTTGGTTTGGCTTGGCTTGGCTTGGTTTGGTTTTGTTTGGCTTGGTATGGTTTGGTTTGGTATGGTATGGTTTGGTTTGGCTTGGTATGTTATGGTTTGGTATGGTTAGGTTTGGTTTGGCTTGGCTTAGTTTGTCTTGGCTTGGCTTGGTTTGTCTTGGTTTGGTTTGTTTTGATTTGGTCTGGTTTGCCTTAGTTTGTGTTTGGTTTGGTTTGGTTTGGTTTGTCTTTGGTTTTTGGTTTGGTTTGGTTTGGTTTGGTTTGCCTTGGATTGATTTGGTTTGGTTTGTCTTGGTTTGTCTTGGTTTGCCTTGGTTTGGT